>JAPMLY010000768.1:0-55819 GCA_026401115.1 Tetraselmis chui
GTGGCAGGGGTATTGGGAGTTGTGGTGGTGATTGTCGACTTCGTTATTAGTGATGACTATGTAGGGAGTGAAGGGGGAGGAGTGGAGTTTTGTTATTGCTATAGCAATGCAGTAGAGGTTGGAGAGGTCCTGGTATCGCCCTCATTGGAAGGGGAGGACCACAGAGGAATCGAGGTAGCCGATGGGTGTAGGGAGGCCGTATTCTAGGTTTAGGTCGAATAGGTAGTTATGTAAAGCTATGCAGCAGGTGCGGGGGGTAAAGTAGGCCGGGAGAGTTAATTGTAGCGTGGTGTTTACATTGTGACTTTGGATATCGGGCTGGGGGGTGGGGGGTTGGTTGTGGGGTCTAACCTCTGAGCCGTGAGGCCCGTCTTGTGGGGGACTAATGATGATTAGCGGCCTTGCCGACCGAGGCTTGTGGAGGGCGAGGGTGTGAGGCTCCGGAGGGTCCGTTCGTCGAGGTCTTGCGCATTTCGGCGAGCAGAAGGTCCTTGGAACGGGTGGTCGTTCGGAGCTTAAGAAGGGGTGGGAGGTGTAGGGATGGCGGAGAGAGTATGAGAGGGAGGGGGAGGGGGGATTGAAAAATTGTAGGCAAGGTGTGGTAGGCATTAGAAGGAGGGCGATAGTGGGGGACTGCGGTGACAGAGGGGGCTGTCGATATCGTATCAAATGTGCTTCGGGGCTTCCGAGAGAAGCCTCGGAGCAGGCCTAAAGGGAGTGAGGAATGTAGGGGCGGGGGGATACGTGTATCGCTGAGAGTGTTAGGGGTACGTGACTGCAAGACCGTGTCTGTAAGGGGGGGCGATATTTCAGGGGCATGTAAGTACGCGGGGGGGGCGGGTGATCGGTTGAGCTGTCGGGTAGAGCAGGGCGGGCGGGCTAGTCTCAGCAGGGGGAGAGTTGTCTTTATTGTAACGACAGGCGAGTTGGGCAGAGCATGGAGGGTGGAAAAAGTGGGAGGGAGAACGACTGCACTAGGGTCTACAGTGAGGTAATCGCAGGTAAGCGCGAGTGTCTGATGGGTTAGTCGGGTTAGGCGGGCTATTATGTAAATAGAAAAGTGAAAGAAAATGAGAAATCGGAGGGGCACAGCGACATGAGCGACCGTTGGACAGAGCAAGGGAGCAGCGGAAGGACAGCCGTCAACTGGAGGGTTAGGTAGGGGGGAAGAGGTGAGCGGGGCACCGGTGTCTGCTGCTGGCACCGGGGGAGGAGAGTGGGAGTCGTCGGCGGACGGATCGTGTCGGTCGGCAAGCGGGGAGTTCGTGCGAGGGGGAGCGTACAGGGCCCAAGCCGGCGCGACAGGCCAGGCGGCATGTGTAGCTGTGAGTAGGCTAGTGTAGTAGTGGGGTAGGAGGGTATCATGAGGGGGAGGGGGGTATCGACGAGAGCTGATCAGCGCGGTGGTTAGTGCAGGGGCAAGAATCAGGCCTGTAAAATAGGTTTTTTCTCTGATTAAAGAAAACGAGTTTCGAGTTTCATGATATTGCATTACTGGTCGAATTTTAAAGCACTGTGGCTCGGAAGCACTAAGGTGAGGGAGAGGTGTCGATTTTAGTGCGCTGTTAACGATAGGATCAGCGTGGGCTAGCGGGAGGGGACGTTGGGGGCGAGACATGTCCTTACTATGGGACGGGGGGTGACGGTCGGCGAGCGGCGAGTTCGGGCGAGAGGGAGCGTTTAGGGCAAGGGCCGGCGCGACAGGCCAGGCGGCACGTGCAGCTGCGAGGAGACTAGTATAGTTATGGGGTAGGAGGGTAGCATGAGGGGGGGGGTGGCGATGAGTGCTGATCTGGGGGGAGGAGGTGGAGTACTGGCCTGTGAGGAGGAACGAGTCGACCATGCGGGTGGAGAAGTCGTCGGCATGTCCCAGGGCCATGGTTGACCGGGGGGGAGCCAGGACCAGGGGGGTCTGGAGTCCATTACGGAGAGGGTGGGGGTCCAGAGCTGTGCCCAAAATCTGTTGGGGGTGGGTTAGTTGGGAGGCGGTGAGAAACGGGGTCAGCGGGTGGCCTGCGAGTTTGTTCCTGGGGTTGCAGAGGTCCGTGAAACGGCCTTGCGTCGGGGGATCCCTCAGAAGCGCCTGCTTGTAGGTGGGGGGGGGGGGGGGGGTAGGGGTCGAAGACATAGCGATCGAGCAGGATTTCGAGTGGTGGAGAGGAGTATAGGGGTTAAGTGTGGATTTTCGAGTAGGTTTTTGAGTGTATTGCACGTGTTGGCTGCACGCGACCAAGCCCGATGGGACCTGGGTTTGGTGGATGTTAGCGGCGGATAGGGACGTCCGGACGCTCGGAGGGGCGCGACGTGGCGCACCGCCATCCGGGGAGGAGGCTTTTTGTTAGCGATGTGTTTTTTTGGTGTGTCGCAGTACTGTGACGGGTACATGTTTGGTTTTCGAAGTGGGTGGCGCGATAGCTGTCGGGGAGATGAAATTCAAATCACCGGAAGTTGCGCCTTTGAGTGTGTACCGTCTGTTGGTGCTATGGATCCACTGACCTGGGTGAGCTAGGCTCGAGTGGGGAGAGGTGGATGGTACCAGTAATTCTACGGCCCTGTCCACCAGTCTTTCGCTCGATGGGAGGCCAGGCCCCGAGCGAAGACGATCGGCGTTGCTCATTCGAGCTACCGATCCATCCCCGTTATGTGGTTCAGTAGTACTTTAGTAGTGCTTTGGATCGTTTTACTGTCTTTAGTGACGGTGAGGTGCGTCTTTTTGCGATGTCCGCACACTATATGACACTATTGTCTGTCCACCTTCTGCCTTTTGCGAGAGCTCTCGCTCACGCAAACGGCATCGTTGCTCTTGCTAGCCACGCAAGGTGTTGATCACTCGAGTCTCTTGCACAAAGCAAGAAAACACACTCCCTACGATCACATGGCGGACCGCCTGGTATTGCCAGACGACCTCTACCCCGATGTTGCATGATGACGCGCGAGAACAACACCCACAAACTAACTATATTTGGTGACAAATATTGTATAGCGGATAGCAGCCCAGGTCGAAATTCTTTTCTTCGCTGCCGCCCCAATAAAACCGACTGCTTTAGCCAATCCCATAACCGACTTCCAACGAGCTGCGGGTGGACGACAAGAGCACGACGCTCAACCAACTCAGAGTAACGACAACTCTCTAGAGTACATTCGACCCTAGAGAGTGGGTAGACTACGCCTCCCGTACGTTTTACGTACGTTCGCGGAGTACCTACCCCTCACCGGCACGACAACTTCCTGCGTGTGGAACCCTCGACACGACAAGGTTGACAACTTGTTTGTTGAGACCGCTAGAATTTCCTCACGCGACGAGTATCGACATCTCCTATGCTATGGTGTGTAACGTGGCACTCAAAACTGCTATGGAAACGATTCGCTCGGTCACTGCTACTACCCCAAACGAGAAGGCCTACGCCTATGCCCTCATCGACGAAGCGATACGTACACATCAAGCAGTGGCCTCAGCGGGGGAAGCGCGACTCACCTACATCAAACGCTTCAAGGCCAAGAAGATCATGAACGGCGAAGAACGAGTCGCTAAGCGCCTCGTATACTCACGTTGCTTCAACACCGTCGCGGTAGACCGCGGAGGAAACGTCGTCGACGGACTCCTTTCAGCCCTCGAAGACAAACGACTCGAAGTCACTAACACGACACATGCAAAAGCGCAAGCGGTTGAACATTTCAATGCAGAAAAGCCTAGACTAGACGGACCTAACAAGCCCAGCGACAGGCCGGAAAGGACGGACAAAAACAAGGCCAAGCCTAAGGACCGCACGGAAGGCCGCCCCCTCCTCTCTACCGACAAGGCACACAAAAAGGCCGAGGCCGACAAGGAGGAATGACGGGGTAACCCGCCGCGCCGATACCTGCACACCATATTCCAACTTCATGAGTCATCGCGTGCGGGGAAAATGGCAAGCATGGATAGATATAGGCGCGAGCGGACAAGTCTCGAAATGGAACCGGGAGGGCGTCACGATTCCCTTCCTAAACAATCGACCACCACCCCCGTACAACTAAGGCATCTCCCTCCAAGACGCTACCGCCGAGCAACCCACCTTCTTCCATGCCGAACTCGCACGCTTCGTGGAGATTGGAGCATGGGAGCTCACCTATTGCAGCCAATACGTGTCCGAACTCTTTTTAGTCGCCAAGCCCGGCATAAATTGGTGGAGATTTATCGTTGACCTACGGCATATGAAAAGCTCCAGCGTCAAAAGGCGGCTCCGGATGGAATCCCGCCTAGAAGCTCGACACCTAGCGAGAAAAGGCGGAAACATATTCTCCTTCGACCTAAAGGACGGTCTCTGCGCTTTGGGAATCGTTCATAAGCAGCGCGGCTTCCTAGTTGTCAACGTGCGCGGTCGACTTTACCGGCTAGCCGGACTACCGATGGGCTGGTCGCTCAACCCCTACCTCTTTTGCGCTTTTGCGGACACCTTCGTGCGACACCTCCGCCAACCCGACCCCAACGGATTTACGACGAAGCACGGACGGCCTACGCACCCCGACGGTAACACCCCGAGCAAGCGCTACCTCCGACACACACGCTTGAGAGCGCCAATATCTTACCTTACGTCGACGAGTTCCTCCTCTTCGCGGCGACCCGGGAGCTCATGCTTGCCTTCCTTTAGCGAGTCGACCGCCTCCTCACCGGTCTCGGACTGCTCCGCCAGCCTACCAAGGGTTTATGGGAGCCAACCCAAACGGGACACCACATGGGCATCGATATCGACATAGCAACCGGTTATTTCTCCGCACATGATGCAAAACTCTTGAAGCTCGCCAAGCAAGCCCGGCAACTACTGCAATGTTCTACGCGAGCAAGCAGTTGGCTACTAGTAAAGGAGCTCCGGTCATTCGCGGTTCATGCTCAGTACATGTTTCTCGCGACCCCGGCTGCAAGATTCTTCCTCCGCGAGTTACACTCCGTACTTGGTTACAACTGGGGAGGACGAGTTCGCCTCACCCCTCTACTCGGTCGCGATATGCAGTGGTGGACACAGGTTCCCAGTCACGCCAACGGAAAGAACATAAACCGCCATGTCGAAACAATCTACATCTACTACGACGGTTCAAGCTATGGTTGGGGAGCGGTCCTCAACAACAAACTCGAAGCACGCGGCTTATGGGGAATACATCACGAGCACCAGCACATCACCTAGAAGGAATTGAAGGCCGTCCGTCTGGCCGTCCTCAATTTTCTGCCACATTTCGTTGGCCGCAACATCCTCCTCCACGACGACAACCATGCCGTGTGCCACGTCATGGCCGGCTTGATTTCCCGTTCGCCGGAAATGATAAACGACCTACGCCGGCTTTGGTTCGTGGACAACAACAACATTCACATCGAACCCCGGTGCATTAGATCCGCGGCTAACACTTGGGCAGACAAGCTCAGCCGCCATTTAGATAGCGACGACTGGCAGATACACCGCACAATATTTCACAAGATGGACAGCCTTTACGGCCCCCACACGATCGACCGCTTCGCCTCGGCGCTCAACACGCTACTTCCGGGGTAAAATGCAAATTGGCTCGACCCGTCGTGCGAGGCGGTGGACGCTCTACACCTCTCCGACACCCATTGGCGGGACGAAAACAACTGCTACAATCCCCCTTGGCCTCTATTTCCCGACCTCACTCAGGCACTACGTCATAGCGGCGCAGCAGCCACAGTGGCCGCCCCTTGATGGCAAGGAAAAGCGTGGCACCAAGCAATTACCCAGTTGGCGTGCCACGAGACGGTCCTTCCGGCACGCGCTCACTTGTTCCATCCCAGGAGGCGGCACGGACGCGGTACAATCGGCAAACGTCATTGGCCCGTCCCTATATTCCCTTCCGGAGTGGTTGCACCTCCGCCGGGGATCAGTGAGTGTCACCTTGACCACGTTCAACACACGACATATTAGGCTAGCAGTGGCGCCCGCCGGCGGCGTAGCAGCGGCGACGCCGGAGGGGGGTGCGCTCGCAGGCCCGCCGGCATACCCTAACCTCCGCGTGGTGGGCGCTAAAAACCCCCGTAGCCGTGCCAGGCTTGGCACGGTAGGGGGCTAAGAGGGCCGACAACGCGATACGTTGGATCGGCAGCTGTCGAGAAAGCCATGTTGGGAAAGAGGGCTTTTGAGCAGATAGTTTCTGTGCAATACCGGCGCCAATATCCCCCGCTCGGCCCGTCCGATATGTTCTTTCGCGGCAAGATACTAATGGACATAGTCCTACTTTGGGGGGGGGGGGGGGGGGGGGCTGTACCTCAGGAGCGTTTGATGGCGAGGAGGGTACGGCCGGATCAGCGGTGGGACGCGGGCGTTGGATTTGGTTAAGGTAAGCCAGGAAGTAGCGCCATGGAAGGGCGCTCGCTCGCCGTGTGCATGTCGAACCTCCCCGGGGGGTGGGGCACGACATGACACATGCCGGAGGTCGGTCGCAAGAGGAGTAGCGACTAGGTGAGGCGCGGCGATCCTCAAGATCGGCCGCCGCCGGAAAGCCATGTACGGAGGGCTTTTTGGAAACTAGAAATAGTGTCCGTACCCGGCGGCGAGCCAGTCGGGAAACAACACCATGCATGGGCACTCACTGGCGGATTGCTTCATCTCGCATCGCTCACTCGCTTGGCTACATCTCCCGGGGTGATGAGTACGCTTGGGCGGTAAGGAGGATAGTCGCGACGGGGAGGGCGACACATCGCGCGACGACGATCTGTTGTAAGTAATACTGTATACGTATTAGTTGCAGATAGCTACTGTAAGCTACTCTAGATATTATTAGTACATGTCTAGATCGGACATACCGATAAACTGTTTGACTCGGTACAGAGCTGTCGCTAGGCTACATCTCTCCCACTTTTGTTGTCCCGACACCACGCATGTAGGCTGGTGGTCTATGTGACTGTCATGTTTGCGTGATTGTGACTAGAACTACGTTTGCGTGAGTTATCGTCCACACTAACCGTGTTTGCATGTTTCAATAGGTTATGGGCCCTCGCCTCACGTCACTCACGCGCGACAACCTGGTTCGGCGAGCTGCGATCGATAGCTCTCCCGCAGAAGGCAAGTTTCTATAGACACTTAGTACTTTCACCTTGTAGTCGGCGGTATCGCCAGTATAAACTGCGATTTAAAACCCACCTTCACCCCTCTTACGTCATCTCCTCGAAGGCGACAGACAGCCACCCACACCGACGCACTCGTCGTGTGTTGACAGGGTGCACACACGTCCAAGTTGGAGAAGGGGGGGGGGCGCATTATCGGGTGAATACGCATCCACAGGTTGCACGACAGCCCTAGCTTACCTTTTTATTTCATTATTATCTTAGCGACTCAGCCGCCAGCGCAGCGCTCCACATGTCTTGGCCTTGGCCTCGACTTGTGCCCCACACTGGGTGGAGGATACAGAGAAGGTGCTTCGAGACACCCCGGGGCGTCAGGCCGAGGGGTCGGCGGGCATCAGACCGTCTCTCTGAAACCACTGTTAGGCACGAGTCCGGCTAGCGGTTTTTACCGCTGCCTGTTTTTTATTCTTCTCTTTCTTTTTCGCCCTCTGTCGAATTGGCGCCGAAGACTCGCTCTGCCGACTCTCCGCATGTTTCGCCTCCTGCTTTCCATGACCTCGGCTCTCAACAGAGCACTCTCGATCACACCCCGGACACTCTCGCGTTCGTCCTTCAGCAAATGGCGCTCATTAACGCTCGCATGGACTCGCAGTCGGCCGACGTTGCTGTTGTTGTTGCTGCGGTGGCTAATCCCGACACCTTTCGCTCAGCGCCGCCGCGATGCGCAGCTCGAACCCTTTCGGGACGGCCGCGACGTGCACACCCTCCCCATGCTTGAGCATCCCATGCTTGGCTCCACCCAACCGGACGCCCAAACGGCCTTCGCTGCTGCTACCGCTGCAACTTGTGTTGGCGACCCGGGTCGGCGCCGCTAGAAAACCCAGCACGGAGGGTTTCCATTAATTCCCGTGCACCGGCGGCCCGAAGGATCCGACTACGGTGACTTGCCCGCCCCCCTTTCTCGACACCCACTACCGTTCATAGATCTACATACAAAGAGTGTGGGCCCGGGTGTGCGCGGTGGCCTACTCTCGAAACATGGGTGCTCGGTGGACGCGCGATCAAAGGGGGGAGGATACGGGCACAAGTCGGACTACTAGACATGTACCCGGGTACAAGACAAAGGAAAAACCGGGGAAGCGAGCGGGAAATATAGCGGAGGCGTGAGCTCCAACTTTTCCCTCTATCTGTGTGTCTTGGTCCCCCCCACATGCCCTCGACTCCTCGAGGCGACGGGGGACCTCGACAATGCGGAACGTCGCGCCGGTAGGAGCGGCAACGACCTTGGGGCGGGGTTTACGGGATTCGACGGCGGGATCAACGAGCGACTACGTGAGGAGGGGTTTTCTGCAAGCCTTTCCCCTCCTCTCTTCGGCAAGACCGAAGTCACGCGGGAGCTAGATTAAGCACCGTCGTCCCTCCCGAACGCCGATCGGCACCCCGGTTCGGTGAGAGCGGGCCGTGCATCGTGAAGGTCCAACAGCAAATTAGTTTTGCATTTCTTGACAAGTGGATTATTTTTAGATTATGGTGTTCTTGATTACAAAAAATATTATGTTGTTACTGCTTAGGCGGAGGGGGTGTGGCAACTTCTGCGGTTGCTTGCAGTGTTTTAACTCCCGAGGAACATCGGCACACATTGCATATAGGTGTGTCGATAGGTGTACATGGTCGAAGAGAACCCGGTCTAAAATTTGCTCGTAAGTCCTATATGGCTTGGTTATAGAGGGGCGATAGACAACAACCGGTCCTATGTGTTGGTATTGTTGTAAACAATTTCAATTTCATTGAAATTGAAATTGAAATTGAAATTGTTTACAACATGTGCCGGCAAACTAGACCGACTGCTGTCTCTCGGGCCACTCTACTTCGCCATTCATGACTTATTAGCAAGTTGGGCCCGGGTCTCTTCGACCAAGTACACCTATCGACACACCAAGCTTCACTTTGTGTCGACGTTCCTCGGGAGTTAAAAAACTGTAAGCAACCGCAGTAATTGCCACAGTCCCCCCGCCTAAGCAGTAACAGCGTAATAATTTTGTAATCAAAAAATATCTTAAAATAAATCCACTTGTCGAGAAATGCAAAACTAAACTGCTGCTCGACCTTCACGATGTACGGCCCGCTCCCGCCGAACCGGGGTGCCGACCGGCCTAGGCCGGGGTGCCGACCGGGGTGCCGACCGGGGTGCCGACCGGCCTCCTCGCGCGGTCGCTCGTCGATCCCGCCGCTCCATCCCGTAAACCCCGCCCCAAGGTCTTGCCGCGTCCACCGACGCGACGGTCCTTCTTGTCGAGGTCCCCCGTCACCTCGAGGACAGGTGGGGGGGACCGAGACACACAGACATAGAAAAAATGGGCGCTCCTGCCCTCGCGCCTGAGTTTTCCCCGCTCATTTCCTCGGTTTTTTTCTCTGTCCGGTACCCGGGTACCTGTCGGTTAGTCCGGCCTGTGGCCGTACCCCCCCCCCTCTGATCGCGCGTCCACCGAGGAGCCTCTGCTTGAGCGGGGGCCTCCGCGCTCACCCGGGCCCACGCTCAAGGACCCCTAGGATTATGAAGGTCTGTCGGGGCAGTGGGTGTCGGAGAGAGGGGGGGGGGGGGGCAGGTCACCGTAGCCGGATCCGGCGGGCCGCGGGCGCCCGGAAATTATGCAAAACCCTCCGTGCGGGGTTTCCGGCGGCGCCGACCCAAAGGGTCGTCGCCGCTAGATCGTGTCGCTCCTCCCGTCGCAACCGTCCTCCTTGCCGCCCAAGCTAGTTCCTCCCCCCGGGAGATAAAGCTTGTCGACGTAGCGGCTCACTAGTGAGCGCCCTTCCCTGGTGCTGCTCCCCAACTAGCTCGACGCCGGGTACGGACATTATTTTGATTTCCGAAAAAGCCCTCCGTACATGGCTTTCCGGCGGCGGCTGATCGTGAGGATCGCCGCCGCCTCACATGGCCGCTCCTCCGACTGCGACTGGCCACCGGCATGTGCCTTGTCTTGCCTCACCCCTGGGGAAGGCTCGACTGGCACAAGGCTGGTCGACGGCTAGCGAGCGCCCTTTCGTGGCGCTGCTTCCCGGCTGGCCACCACCAGCTCCAACACCCCCCTCCCACCGTTGATCTGGCCGTACCCTCCTCGTCTTCAAACGCTGCCGTAGTACAGGTCCCACCCCGCAAGGTAAGACTGTATTCGGGAGTGTCTATATGCGAAAAAACATATCGGACGGGCCGAGCGGGAGATCTTGGTGCCGGTATCGCACAGAATTTCTTTTTTCAAAAGCCCTCTGTACAGGGCTTACCATACAGCTGCTGATCATGCGGATCGAGCTGTCGGTCCTTTTAGCCCCCTACCGCGCCAGGCCTGGCACGGCTACGGGGTTTCTAGCGCCCACCACGGGGAGGTGAGGGGATGCCGACGGGCCTGCGAGCGCACCCCCTCCGGGGCCGCCGCCGCTGCGCCGCCGGCGGGCGCCATTTCAATTCCAATTTCATTAGGCCAGCAGTACCAAAATACTCGTCCCGTGCAGCTAAGGCCCGCTTCAAGATCGAAGTTGCGGGCGGCAACAACCATTGGGCCGAAACGATGCGCCCCTACATGCAACGACTATTGGGAACGGACAGCTTGGAGCAAAAAACTCTCGAATTACATACCGCAGCATAGGCGAAATGCACGTTCGACACGTACAAAAGCGCGATAAAGCCACACTTCGAGTTTTGCGAGGAGCAAGGACTACCTCCACTGGCCGCTACGGCAGCTACCATGGTGCGCTACATTGCATGGAGCGGGGAACGAGGCACCATCAAGGCTACGAGTCTTGAACCTTGCCTATGAGATGTGACCATGTTCTTAGAGACCACTGCGCCGAAACAATAGCGCAAGGCGACTTAATGGGAGAAGTCAAGCATGGTCTCGCAGCGTCCCATGTCTCCCTCCACCCTAGTCGCACACGCATGTACCTCCCGGACCGGATTCTCGGCTCATCGCTACGCCTCGCCAAGAGCCTTCGCACGAAGGTGACGGACACTTGGGAACAATACCAGTCAGACACCATTATACTATTTAGAGCGTGTTTGGCGACGGTGATTATGTTCATGTTCTTTGTCGCGTGGGAGCACGAGTTTAATGCCAATATGGTGACCTATTGTGTACACCAACCGGTGGAATCCTCCTTTACCACCGAATGAGAACAGGACAACGCGGTACTTCCACGGAACGAAAATACATATTTGAAATGCCGGACGCTGCTCATCCATACATCGCGGAATTGTAAGGGTACTTTGACTTTGTCCGTACCAAGTTTCCGCGGGGCAGACGTCTCACAAGCGAAGGGCCATTAGTATGCACGAACGTGCGACAAAATGGACAGCGGACACCCTCACATCTTGACTACAAATGATCTTTAGCGCAATACACAAACAACCTCCGGACGGATTCGCGTGGAAATCGCACTCCTTAAGAAATGGTGCATCTACAACAGCGTACAATATCGGTAGCCCGATGCAAAAGATCAAGCTCATCGGCGATTGGGCCCGAAAGTCGGACGTATTCCTCGACTACATCAACCCAATTGTACTCCAGAGCTAGGCAACTATTTGGCTAGATGACCCATGGCGGAGCTCCATCCAATGTCACACGCTAGACGGCGACATATGACATAAGTGGGCCCCACACAACTTACATGGTCATCTTGGTGATATAGAGGTTTGAATTACAAATCTTGAATTACGCAGTAACATGCGCTGCCTCCGACGGTACATCTCCCCTAACGGTTTAGGCGCGCACACGCGCACGGACAACAATATGGCAGCACGTTATATGACGCACAAGCAGCGATTATGTGTCCTCATTCTGCCTTACGCGAGAGCTATCGCTCAAGCAAACTCACCCACCCGATTCCCTCTCATATTGCGTGTAGAGTGGCCTAAGGGCCATCAGTACCAAATTTTGTAAGTGATCCATATCTTTGGCATAAGTGAGCCCCAATGCAGCTTAAATCCTCCTTTCTCTTTTTTCGGGCTAAGATTCTTTCCTCCTTTCTTCTTTGTGCTTGGTGGTCTCCACTGCCTTTTCCTTGTATATGATTTATTATTATTATCACTAATGGGGTGTAGTAGTCTTATCATTGGGTTTTTTTACCTTTCAAAGAAATTTTGCATTACTTGTACCTTCTTGCGTACGTTTTTGGTGCCCCCAGGATATGGCATTGGCAGGTAAACCCGCACGTACTTGCGTTAAAGTCTGTTGTTGTTGTTGGGAATAAAATATGTTTTCTAAAACCCGTACATGTACCTCAACAACGGCGTACGTTTCGCTAGCGATAATAGTTTGAGTCTAATTTCTGAACCCGGGCTGAGGCAAGGCTGAATGTCCTTTTGTGTTTTAATTATCGTGTGAGTTTCTGGTCATATTGGTAATATATGGGTTTTAAGTAGAGGGCTAGATTTACATGCATTACATCCGATGGTACATCTCCCCTAACGGTTAAGGCGCGCACACGTGCACGGATAGTAAAATGTCCGCACACTATAAGACGCATAAGCAACGATTGTGTGTCCACCTTCTTCTTTTTGCGAGAGCTATCGCTCGCGCAAACGGCGTAGTGGCTCTAGCTAGCCACGTAAGGTGTTGATCACTTCAGCCTCGTGCACGAAGCACGAAAACACACTCTATGAGTTCTAGTGCCTCGGGGATATGTGTATGATATTATATATCATACACCGGCATGTATAAATTACGAATTTTCATAACCGGTACTTTTTCTGTTAAATACCGATATGTACAGTTGGTGAATATCTAAAGTAGCGGCAGACACGCCTAAGCTCAATCTCGTGTGTACAACCAAGCTCGCGCTCCTGAGCGAGCGACCATCCCTATCCTACGGTATGGTATGACCACGCCCGCCTAACAATAGAGGCGGGAAGGATATTGGATAGCGGGGCCGCAACGGTTAGGCGTGTTTATCCCGTGCGGACCCGCTTCATGTTGCCAAGAGCGACGGGGTCTAGTCGCATGTGGTGCTCGAAGCAGTCGCGGCTGTGGCGGGAGCCGGGTATACAAAGGGAAATCCCACAATGCACGTAGGAGGAAACGTCTAGTGAAGGACACCTTCGTCGCGGTAGCACCGGAGGCAACGAGCTTGCTTGCTTCGGCTCTTTTCAGAGCGGCCAAAGTTACCGGGGACGTGGACGCGCTCTTCTTGGAGCATCCGTTTCGGTTGGGCCAAAGGTACGAATATTGTCCTTCCCCGACGTTGGGCCGGCATAGCGTGATCCCGTAGCCCGTTGTAGACCAACG
Source organism: Tetraselmis chui (assembly GCA_026401115.1). Lineage (NCBI taxonomy): Eukaryota > Viridiplantae > Chlorophyta > Chlorodendrophyceae > Chlorodendrales > Chlorodendraceae > Tetraselmis > Tetraselmis chui. The sequence continues at coordinate 13,324 of JAPMLY010000768.1, forward strand.
TCTTACTTGAATTCTCAGCAAAGTCCATAATAGTTAGGGCTGAGTAAGGGTGGGAAGCGGAGACGTGCAACTTGACTAGTTTATAGTAGTCGGTAGCGTAAAATACCAGCCAAGGTAGTCGCTAGTCGGAACCAACAGCCTTGGGTTAGCCAAGCCTCCTCTATCGCGAGCTCGTGTTGTCGTGACTGGCTGTGGTTGTCTATCCGAGGACTACGCTCGAAGTAGTTGGACACTACATGCGAGGGATCATGCCCTCACAGATAGCACGGGTAACGATGTTGCCGTTGTCGTCCGCCTAACGTTGAGTGTAGGGGTTGCCGTCGGCCATGCCGCCCGCACCGACAGTGGAGATAAAATGTCAAAGTTGATGGGGCGATAAGGAATGCTTACACTCGGTGAGTGACACTGCAGGTCATCTCACCCTCAGCAAGTGCCTAGCACTTGTCTATCACAGGACAAGCACTCACCTTGTGGTGAGCACACGCCAACATATATTCTGAGCCTTTAGATGATATCTAACGCTCAGCCACTTGCCACTATCAGCAACCTAATCCTCTCTATTGTTGATTGGCTTATCATCTTATTGTGCCGAGTCACAGCCGTACTATCACGATGGTACTTGACCAACATTGTTGTGTAGCAACTTGATTACCACACAAAACTATGTCTCGCAACACTCCCCCTTGCTACGCAGGCAATCCCATGATGGCATTGCACAACTTGCCGTGCCTTGCACTCACTAATGGCTTGGTAAGCACATCAGCAAGCATGTTCTCCGTCGCACAATATTGCACCTCGATGTCTCCGCTCTCCACCTTCTCCCGACGGAAGTGGTACCTCACGTCCATGTGCTTGCTGCGTCCGGTCGTCATGCTATTCTTGCTGAGTGCAATGCAGGTCTGATTGTCCTCGTGAATTGTGATGGGAGACCCGGAGTCTTGGTGAAACTCGTGGAGTAGTTGCTTCAAAAACATCGCCTCCTCAGTGGCCGCATTCAGCGCCATATACTCTGCCTCCGCTGTCGACAACGCCACAGTTTGTTGCCGCTGACTTTTCCAGCTCACCGCTGCACCGTTGAGCATGAACACATACCCCGTGCGAGAGCGGCGCTCGCCGATATCACTCGCGTAGGCAGAATCTGACCATCCTACCACCTTTGATGAGGGTGCGCCACCGTACATCAACACCGACTCTGCGGTCCCCTTGAGGTAGCGAAGCACCCTCTTGGCTTGCTCCCAATGTGACTCAGAGGGGTCGGACATGTACCTACTAAGGTGGCTAACAGCCATGGTGATGTCGGGCCGTGTGCTTACGGAAGCGTACAATAAGCTGCCGATCAAGCTTTGGTACGGCACTAGACCGGGAGGCAACCTTGAAGTCGACGTCTCCACACAATTGCTCAAAGCATCGACCGCAATAGGTGAGCCCACTGGCTTGCAGCCCATCATGTTGAAGCGCTCCAACATATCTAAGACGTATTGTTGTTGTCCAATCCTGATGGTGCGGCTGCCACGATCACGCTCGACTGTCATGCCAAGCAACCAAGACACAGGACCGAGGTCTTGCACGTTGAACCTTTCGCCGAAAGCCGACTTGAACCCATCAATGAAGCTACCCGCTGGTCCGACGATGATGTTGTCGTCCACGTGCAACGCCAAGACATAAAGCTCACCCTCCTTGATGAAGACGTAAATGCCGGGATCCACCTTGGATTGGGTAAAGCCATACTCCTCTAGCCATGCTGTGATGGTCTTATTCCAGTTCCTAGGAGCTTGCTTGAGGCCATACATTGATTTCTTCAACAAACACACTCGCTCCTCTCCATTGATGTCGAAGTGACGGAATCCTTCCGGCTGCCTCATGTAGATTTTCTCCTCGATATCGGCCTCCAAGAATGCCGTCACCACATCAAGCTGCTCCACCTCCCAATCATTATAAGCAATTAGCGCGAGCTACGTTCGAATAGAAATCACCCTCACTGTGGGAGCGAAGGTCTCGTGGTAGTCCACACCCTTCTCCTGAGTAAACCCGCGAGCTACAAGTCTTGCCTTGTACCTCGTTACATGTCCATTGGCATCGCGCTCCAGCTTCAACACCCACTTGGAATCTACGAGTTTGCGACCGGCAGGACAAGGGACCAATGTCCAGGTTTCCGAGATACAAGTGATTCGTACTCGCTCTTGATAGCTGCCTCCCACTCCCCCGATTGGGGACTCCTCAGCGCTTGCTTGTATGACACCGGCTCTTGAACAATCGGGCTGCTGGCTGACTTAATAGCCGCGGTACTTCCCGTAGTCCATCCATCTCCCGAAGGGCCCGATGAACGGAGATTATACCTTGGACTGGGTACGCATCGCTGTGGTGCGGCAGTGGATCGAAGATTATACCTTGGCCGTGGAGTCTCCCCCGAATGCATGTCCCGTTCATCTTCCATCGACCCGGAATGCTGCAGCGATTCATGTAGCGGCGACTCCCCCGAAGGTGTATCCCGTTCTTCGCTACACATGGTGCGCGGGATGCTGTCCTCTTCATCATCAGTGCGTTGCTCCGCATTGCTCTCCCCCATGGAGAGGACTGCAGCCTCATCGAACACCACGCTACGGCTGCTCACCACCCGACGAGTAGCATAATTGTACACCAACCGAGCAGGTGATTCGGAAGCATAACCCACAAAGACACCCTTCCACGCGCGATCGTCAAGTTTGCGGCGTTGAGACTTGTCAACGTGGACATAGGCCGGACAGCCGAAGACCCGCATGGAGCTTAAATCAGGTCGTCTACCGGTCGCCAAGGTGAAAGGCACACCGCCGGCTCCGCTACTATGCACACGATTGCGGACATGCACCGCAGCGGCCATCGCTAGAGTCCAATACGATTTAGGCAGCGCGGCTTGCCGGATCATTGACTGCGCCATCGGGACCAACGTCCCCCACTGCCGCTCAATCCGGCCATGTTGCCAATGCGCGTAAGGGGCAGTGATCTCCACAGCGATGTTGAACTCATCCAAGAGGTTTCGGAAGGCAGCACCTAAGAACACCGTGTCATTGTCCACCCGAAGACGACGAACCGTGTGCCCAAGAGAACGGATGGTAGACGACATGCGACGGAACGAGGCGGGGGCCTCATTCTTGGAGCGGACCGCATCATGCAGCATGAAACGGCTCCGGAAATCAGCCGCACACAAGCTGTACCGCCGTCCTCCCAAGGATGGAACACTCATAGGACCGCAGAAGTCTAAGCCGAGGACCTCAAAGACACCAACGTTCCGGTCAGCCGGCTCACGAGAGATACGGCGGACGTGCGACTTACACACATGACATGTCTCACAGAAGCCCAACTTCTCCGACGCAGAAAACGCCACACCCTCCACCTGAGTGGCCAAGAGCCCGTCCAAGTGCGACTCGCCAAGGTGACCGAGTCGGGAATGCCACAGCCGTTTCTCCAATGGCACAGTGGCGACCGAAGCGGTAGGATTCGACGAAGCAACCCGCGCCGGCAACCACACCAACAAATGCGCGCGCTCCAACGAAACCACCACGCCACCACCATGACCAGCATGAAGACGAAGGTGGTCCACGGGGTCAGCTAGCACCACAGAATGACCTTGTCGCCGAGCTTGGGTGAGGCTGAAAAGCCGATGGTAAGACCACGACGCGCGACGGGATAGCTCAGGAACGTAGAGCACATTCTTTAGCGTGGCAGGAATCTCCTCCCCATCTTCAGCCTTCACAATGATGCGGACCGAGCCCACTCCAACAGCGCGGGCGCTGATACCCTTCACCCAAAGCCGGTCGGTGAGCGCTCGATAGCCACAGAAGTCACGGCGCACACTAGTCATGTGATGGCTGGCGCCGCTGTCGGCCAACCACATCCACGTTTCCCCATCGCGCTCGAACATGTGTCGAGCCTCGGAGAATGGCCTCCCAGGGGTGGCCGTCACGGCTATGACCGCCGGAAAAGCAACCGGGGAGTCCACTTGCGCAGAGTTACCTCCGGTGTTGTTGACCGGGCACTCGAACCTGCGATGGCCCTTCTTTCCACAGCCATAGCAAACACCACTAAAATTTCTCGCTCCGCCTCTGCCATATGAGGTACGACGAGTAGTCGCAGCTCCTTGAAGAGATTTCAGTTGGTCTTGGAGCTCGGAGACTTGCCGCTTCAAAAGTTCAGTCGTTGAGTCATCATGAGACGCTGCAAAAGCCGTAGGCGTTAGGGGCTCCGTTGTATGTGATTGCGCACGAGTCTCGATGCGCATGCCCTTTTGACGAAGATCACGCTTGACGGTATCCATGCTGAGGTCGTGTACGTCCCGCGTGTCGGTGATGGAGTGGTATTCGCTGCGCAGGCCCTTCACCAAGTACATGATGATACGCCGGTCGTGGACGACGTCCCCAACTCGGGCAAGCTGTCGTTGCAGTCGAACTAACCGGTTCAAGTACTGAATGCCGCTCTCGCCGTCCGCTTGCGGCGTCTCCAAGTCCTGCAATAGCTCCGTACACCTGTAAATACCATCGTCCTCATAATGATTGACTAACGCAGTCCATGCAGTGTGGCCGCAGGTCTTGTCATCCTCGCTAACATTCTCGATAATGGAAAGGTCGTCCTCCGGCAGCGCAAGAATCAATGTGGAGTACATGTCGACTTGTTGTTGAGAGGAAGCGGCACCATCCGACGACAAAGCCGGAGCCCACTTTTGCATCAAGCCAAATGCACGGAAACGTTTCTTCCACACGTCAAAATCTCGTCTCTCCTCACTGAACTTGGGTAGTTTCACGGAGTCCATAGCAGGTACGTCGGATGCGCTCGCAAGAGCACCAGAAAATCAGGAAAAATGCCAACAAGAAAAGCACCAAGTACCGGTGAAGAGGCGGGCAACTCGGCTCAGAAAAGGAGACGGCAAAGGGCTGACCGAAGACACAGTTGTACTCCCGGAGTCTATACAGCCAAGGCAATGGGAAACGAGTCTCAGAAGGTCGGTCAAGTGACGTCGTACAGGAGTGCTAGTACACTTGTGGTAAGATGCCTTTCCAAAAATTCAGCCGGACCACTATAGGCTTTCACGAGGAAAGAAACTGGCGGGTGACAAGCTCCGGAAGCGAATAAAATTCCAGAAAGCGCCAAGCTATAACAAAGGAAAGCAAGCCGATCTTCACGTCACACGAGTCGGCGTTCGGGGGTTCAAGCCGGCTCCAAGCCACACAAACAAGTCGCTACCAGCCGGGCATCGAAGTAAAGGTACAAACACAAGCAAGAGCCAGCCACTTTGTGAGCCAGCCGGACCTCACGTATCGTGCAACACCACAAAGGTCTACCACTCTTCGAGAAGCAAGCTCTAGGTTCCAGTCAAGACAAATGACTTCAACAACTAGCAGCTAGAGGGCCCATAACCTGTCAAAGTTGAGGGGGCGATAAGGAATGCTTACACTCGGTGAGTGACACTGCATGTCATCTCACCCTCAGCAAGTGCCTAGCACTTGTCTATCACAGGATACGCACTCACCTTGTGGTGAGCACACGCCAACATATATTCTGAGCCTTTAGATGATATCTAACGCTCAGCCACTTGCTACCATCAGCGACCTAATCCTCTCTATTGCTAATTGGCTTATCATCTTATTGTGCCGAGTCACAGCCGTACTATCACGATGGTACTTGACCAACATTGCTGTGTAGCAACTTGATTACCACACAAAACTATGTCTCGCAACATAAAAAACAAAACTTTGCGCATGTTGTACTTGTAGCATGTTACCACCAATAGGACACCTTTCACAATAGTGTTGAGGTGAACTCTACTCCATGCAAGTGCCGTAGACATGGATGCCTTAAAAAAAGCCATGGCCGTGCGAGGTCGTCACAACTCCAATGAATTGGCGCTTCATCTTGCCAAGGGCCACAGCGGCATGCATGTGGAATACTAAAGGTAAGTGCCTATCCCACATAAAAAATCACATAACACATGACAGCGATGAATTCGTTATGTTTCTCTCACTTGAACAGACCCGAGCCAAACATACCCCAATAGCGTCATTCCTTCATCAATCATCACTTGCATCCTCCGCCATTCGTGGCACACACGCGGTAGACACTCCATGTTCGGTTGCATATTTCTTTCGCGCATGGCGTTCTTCCCCTTTTGCACCTCCACATAGACCATCACACCGGTTGCACAGTCGCACATAGTCTTCATCTCCGTCCTCAAGGGCTTTGGCTTGCGGTGAGTGTAGGTTATGTTGGGTAGCTCGCCTACTAGCTTGTCTTTGCGAGGTTTATACGCCGACATGCTTTCATCCATCGTTTGGTAGACCCCTTGGTGTGTAACGTCCCTCATGTTTGTGTCGAAGTCGTCCACACCATTCCGGAACCATGTCCACGGGTCTAGGCCAATCCATTGTATCTATGCTTTGCAATATTAAGTAAGAGAACGAATGATCTTGAATCTGTAGAATGCCATGTTTTTTTTATTGTGGCTGGTCTCTTATTCCATCAAGCATGTTGTTATTATCCCACAAATCTCTACCCCTTCGCCCATAGGCAGTTCCCGCTACCATCAAACCCCATAACCGGACGAACTTTGTTGGGCTTACCTCCTTAAAGTCCGCCCTCTTGCTTAAGCATGCAACGTTAAGCTTCCGTAGACGCCCGCCGGCGGCGCAGCGGCGGCGGCCCCGGAGAGGGGTGCGCTCGCAGGCCCGTCGGCACCTACCTCTACCTCCACGCGGTGGGCGCTGGTAACCCCATAGCCGTGCCAAGCATGGCACGGTAGGGGGCTGAACGAGGTACCGACAGCTGCGATCCTCGGGATCAGCAACTGTCGGGAAGCCTTGTACGGAGGGTTTTGGAAAACATAATATCCGTACACCGGCACAGGGATCTCCCGCTCGGCCTGTCCGATATGTCTTCTCCGCGACTAAATACTCGCAGATACTCTCCCGACGATGGGGCGGGGGCGGCGTTTGCGAAATGTTTTTGGCGAAGAAGGGTACGGACGGATCAGCGAAGGGACGAGGGTGTTGGAGCTGGCGGCGGACAGCTAGGAAGCAGCGCTAGGGCACGAGATGGCACTAGAGTTTAGGGTTTAGGGTTTAGGGTTTAAACCCAAAACCCTAAACCCTAAAACCCTAACCCTAAACCCCGAGGCACTAGATGGCAGACCGCTTGCCCCACAACATCTACCCCGTTGCGCCTTGTGACATGCCGGAGCATTAGCCCGACTAGCTACAATTACTGACAAATATTGTCAAACATTGAGCCGCCCGGTCGAAACTCTCCCCCTCGCTGCCGCGCCAACAACATCTACTAACGCAACCAACCCCACATCATAATTCGGCCAAGCTGCGGGTGGACGACTCGATCACGACGCTCTAGATGACTGTAGCGACAACACCATGGAGTGTATCGACCCAAGAGAGTGGACATAGTACGCTTCTCGAACGCTCGCGGAGTACCTACCCCCACCGGCAAAACAATCCCGTGCCTGTGGAACCCCCGACACGACGAGGCTAATGAAAAAATTACGGACACCGCTATAATCTCCTCGCGCGATGAAACCGATACCTACTCGGCTATGGTGCTTACTTCCGCGGCAAACGCAGCACTAGAAGGGACTCGCTGGGTCACCGCTACCCCATACGAGACAGCGTACGCCAACACCCTCATCGATGCAACGACTCGTACTCATCAAGCAGTGGTTTCATCGAAGGAAGCGCGACTCACCTATGAAATTAAATTAAATTAAATTAAACACTACAATACCAGTATAAACCGGTTGTAGTCTCTTGGCCCCCCCTTATGCTATGCCTAGCTAGACTTAGAAGCGTGAGGTAGACCGTGAACCACCAATCCCAACCTCTCCAATGGCAGTAACGATATCGTCTAAAACATACCCGTATCCATGTATTTATTATTTTCTGATCTATACGTGTTTTTTTTGGATACAGTATGAAATATAAAATGTCGCTAGTCTCCACGATACGCGGCCTACTCCAGCCGCTGCGGGGTCGCTGATTAGCAAGGCTATTCAGCTTGAGCTGGTCGAGGCGAACCTGCCTGACCTCGGCTCATGTGCGACTCCGGTCGTGCCGGAGCTAGGGGGGGAAGGCAGGTGAAAAACCCCCCTCGCATAGGTCATCGTCGGTCCCGCCTCGATCCGTGCTCAACCCCGCCCGAGATATTAGCCGCTCCTCCCGACGCAGCTCGCCACCTAGCCGAGTCTTCTCTCCTCCCTCGGGGGCTGAGAAAAGAAAAGAACTAGGTTGCAAACGGTGTCCGGTTGGCTCTCATGCCCCCGAGCCAGATTTTCTCATGTCCCATGTCCTTTCCCCGTGTGTTTCCAATACCTATCTGATCGCGCTGTGGCCGTCCGTGCCCTTTCCCAGTGGTTTACGTTGTTAGGGGGCCGCCTTTACGAGCAGTGTGCCGTTACGATAACCCTAGGCACATTGCTTGAGGCAGCCTATCGATAACCGGGTACCGACTAGGGAAGGGGTTGGAGGAACACATGGATCGGCGACTCACCTAAATCATACGCTAGAAGGCCAAGAAGATCCTCCACGGCGAAGGACGAGTCGCCGAGCGACTCGTCTACTCTTGGTGCTTCGACACCTTATGCTAATGCGGCAGCAACGTCGTCGATATACTCTTGTTAACCATGACAGACAAACGATTCGAGATCATCATCATCGCAACTGCAAAGGTGCAAGCAACGGCTTAAATCAAGGCATACACGCCTAAACCATACATACCGGACAAGCCCTGCAAAAAGCACGACAAGCCGGACAAGAACAAGGCAAAGCTCAAGGACCGCATGGGAGGCCGCCCCCCCCCCCCCCCCCTTACCGACAAGACACACAAGAAGATCGAGGCCGACAAGGAGGAATGGCGAGGTGGCCGGCCGCGCTTATTCATGCACACCGATTTCAAATTACATGCGTCATCGCGTGCGACAATACTGGCAAGCATGGAAAGATAGTGGACAAGTCTCGAAATGGATCATGGAGGGTGTAATTAAAATTGTACACAGCGAACCGGCAAACTGGACCGGGAGTCATCTAACGGGCCTCTATACTAAACCATACATGACTTAGGAGTAAGTTGAGCCCGGGATCTCTTCGACCGGGTACACCTATCGACACACCTATCTGCAATGCGTGCCGACGTTCCTCGGGAGATAAAAAAACTGTAAGCAATCGCAGCAATTGCTACAGGCCCCCCCCCCCCCCCCCCCCCGCCTAAGCTGTAACATCTAGTAATTTTGTAATCAAGAAAAACATATCTAAAAATAAATTCACTTGTCAAGAAATGCAAAACTAAATTGCTGCTCGACCTTCACGATGCACGGCCCGCTCCCACCGAACCGGGGTTCCGACCGGCCTAGGCCGGTCGGCGGTCGGGAAGGGCGACGGGATAGCCTAATCTAGCTCCCGCGTGACTTCGGTCTTGCCGAAGATAGGAGGGGAAAGGCTTGCAAAACGCCCCTCCTCACGTGGGCGCTCGTCGATCCCGCCGCCGCATCCCGTAAACCCCGCCCCAAGATCGTTGCCGCTCCTTCCGGCGCGACTTCCCTCAATGTCGAGGTCCCCCGTCGCCTCGACGGCAGGTGTCCGGTTGTCCGACCTGCGCCCGTACCCCCCCCTATGATCGCGCGTCCACCGAACATCCTCTTTTGAGCGTGGGCCTCCGCGCTCGCCCGGGGCCACTCTCTCTACTACTAGGTCTGTCGGGGTAGTGGGTGTCGAAGAGGGGGGGGGCAGGTCACCGTAGCCGGATCCTTCGGGCCTCAGGTGCACAGAAATTAGACGAAACCCTCCGTACGAGGTTCTCCGGCGGCGCCGACCCCGAGGGTCGACGTCGCCAGATCGTGTTGTTTCCCCCGTTGCGACTAACCTCCTTGCCGCCCAAACGTACGCCTCCCCCCGGGAAGTGTAGCTTGTCGACGTAGTAGCCTTCTAGTGAGCGCCATGCCTTGGTGCTGCTCCTCAACTAGCTCGACGCCGGGTACGGACATTACTTTTCTAACCAATAAAAGCCCTACGTACATGGCTTTCTCGCGGCGTCTGATCTAGAGGATCGCCGCCGCATCACCTAGCCGCTCCTCCGCCTGCGACCGGCCACCGGTTTTGCCATGTCGTGCCTCATCCCCGGGAAGGTTTGACTGGCACATGGATGGTCGACGGCTAGCGAGCGCCCTTTCTTGGCGCTGCTTCCCGGATGGCCACCACTTACTCCAACGCCCGCGTCCCACCGCTGATCCGGCCGTACCCTCCAAGCCATCAAACGCTCCCGAGGTACATGCCCCACCCCCGCAAAGTAAGATTGTACCCATTAACATAAGCATGCGAAAAACATATCGGACGGTCCGAGCGGGAGATCAGGGCGCCGGTATTGCACAAAATGTTTTTTTTTGAAAGCCCTATGTACATAGCTTTCCCGACAGTTGCCGATCCCGCGGATTGCGCTGTCGGCCCTCTTAGCCCCCCACCGTGTCAAGCCTGGCACGGCTGCGGGGTTTCCAGCGCCCACCACGGGGAGGTGAGGGGATGCCGACGGGACTGCGAGCGCACCCCCCTCCGGGGCCGCCGCCGTTGCGCCGCCTGCGGGCGCATGGAGGGTGTAGCTATTCCCTTCATAAACGATCGACCACCAGCCCTCTTTAACCGATGCGTCTCCCTACTAGACGCTACCCCCGAGCAACTCACCTTCGTCCAGGCCGATCTCGCGTGTTTCGTGACGACATGAGCATGGAATTCCTCCACCTACAATAGAAACGTGTCTTGAAACTTGAAATTTGAAATTAAACACTACAATACTAGTAAAACCGGTTGTAGTCTCTGGGCCCCCCCTTATGCTATGCCTAGCTAGACTTAGAAGCGTGAGGTAGACCGTTAACCTCTCCAATGGCAGTAACGATACCGTCTAAAACATACCCGTATCCATGTATTTATTATTTTCTGATCTATACGTGTTTTTTTTTGGATACTGTATGAAATATAAAATGTCGCTAGTCTCCACGATACGCGGCCTGCTCCAGCCGCTGCGGGGTCGCTTATCAGCAAGGCTGTTTAGCTTGAGCTGGTCGAGGCGAACCTGCCTGACCTCGGCTCATGTGCGACTCCGGTCGTGCCGGAGCTAGGGGGGGAAGGCAGGTGAAAAACACCCCTCGCATAGGTCGTCGTCGGTCCCGCCTCGATCCGTGCTCAACCCCGCCCGAGGTACTAGCCGCTCCTCCCGACGCAGCTCGCCACCTAGCCGAGTCTTCTCTCCTCCTTCGGGGGCTGAGAAAAGAAAGTAACTAGGGTGCAGACGGTGTCCGGTTGGTTCTCATGCCCCCGAGCCAGATTTTCTCATGTCCCATGTCCTTTCCCCGTGTGTTTCCAATACCTATCTTATCGCGTTGTGGCCGTCCGTACCCTCCCCCGGTGGTTTACGTTGTTAGGGGGCCGCCTTTACGAGCAGTGTGCCGTTACGATAACCCTAGGCACACTGCCTGAGGCAGCCTATCGATAACCGGGTACCGACTAGGGAAGGGGTAAGAAGAACACATGGATCGAGTCGCCGGTCCTCAAAAGATGGTGGGTACGGGAATTTTTCCAAAACCCCCCCGTACCGGGCTTTTCCGGCGGCGGGCGATCCTAATGACCGCCGCCGCCAGACCGTGCCGCTCCTCCGGCTGCGACCCACCTCCGTCTTGCGTAGCATTAGGCCTGGCCCCAGGGGAGACCTAAGGCTCTCGCATGGCTGGCGACTGCGAGCGAGCGCCGTGCCCTAACGCTGCTTCCCAGCTGTCCGCCGCAAGCTCCAACACCCTCGTCCCTCCGCTGATCCGTCCGTACCCTTCTTCGCCAAAAACATTTCGCAAACGCCGCCCCCGCCCTATCGTCGGGAGAGTATCTGCGAGTATTTAGTCGTGGAGAAGACATATCGGACTGGCCGAGCGGGAGATCCCTGTGCCGGTGTACGGATATTATGTTTTTCCAAAACCCTCCGTACATGGCTTCCCGACAGCTGCTCATCCCGCGGATCGCAGCTGTCGGTACCTCGTTCAGCCCCCTACCGTGCCAGGCTCGGCACGGCTATGGGGTTACCAGCGCCCACCGCGTGGAGGTAGAGGTAGGTGCCGACGGGCCTGCGAGCGCACCCCTCTCCGGGGCCGCCGCCGCTGCGCCGCCGGCGGGCGCCAACGTGTCTTGACTCTTATAGTCTCTAAGCCCGAAACAAATCAGTAAATTTTCATCGTCGACCTGCGACACATGAATATCTTCCGCGTCAAAAACGGATACAAATGGGGTCCATGCAAGGGGTGCGACACCTATCGAGAAGAGGAAACTACATGTTCTCCTTCGACCGAAGGACGGATTCTTCGCGTTGGGAATCGTTCCCGAGCAGCGCAACTTCCTAACGGTCAATGCACGTGGACAACTCTACATGCTAGCAAGCCTACCTATGGGATGCTCGCTCAGCCCCTACCACTTATGCGCCTTCACGAAGACTTTCGTGAGTCACCTACGACCACCCGACCCCGCATGATTCACTACAAAGGCTGGACGCCATGCACACCCCGACAATAGCGTTCTAAGCTAACGCTACCTACGTGACACACGTTGAAGAGGCGCCAAGATCCTACCTTAAGTTGACGACTTTCTCCTCTTCGCTGCGACACGGGATCTCGCGTTGGCACTCCGCGAGCAAGTCGACCACCTCCTCACCCGCTTGGGACTGCTCCGCCACACTCTCAAAGGGTTTTGGGAGCCTGCCCGAATGGGACACCACATCGGCATTTCACTATTGAAATTGAAATTGTTTACAACATGTGCCGGCAAATTGGACTGATTGTTGTCTCTCGGGCCACTCTACTTTGCCATTCAGGACTTATTAGCATGTTGTGCCCGGGTCTCTTCGACCAGGTACACCTATCGACACACCTAGCTTCACTGTGTGTCGACGTTCCTTGGGAGTAAAAAACTGTAAGCAACCGCAGCAATTGCTACAGCCCCCCCGCCTAAACAATAACATCGTAATAATTTTGTAATCAAGAAAAACAGATCTATAAATAAATCCACTTGTCGAGAAATGCAAAACTAAACTGCTGCTCGACCTTCACGATGCACGGCTCGCTCCCACCGAACCGGGGTGCCGATCGGCCTAGGCCGGTCGGCGTTCGGGAGGGACGACGGGCCAGCCTAATCTAGCTCCCGCGTGACTTCGGTCTTGCCGAAGGCAGGAGGGGAAAGGATGGCAAAACACCCCTCCTCTCGCGGTCGCTCGTCGATCCCGCCGTTGCATCCCGTAAACCCCGCCCCAAGGTCGTGTCGCGTCCACCGACGCGACGGTCCTCCTTGTCGAGGTCCCCCGTCACCTCGAGGGCAGGTGGGGGGGGACCGAGACACACATACATAGAGAAAATGGGCGCTTCTGCCTCCGCGCCTGGAAAATTTTCGCTGTCAGGTACCCGGGTACTTGTTAGATAGTCCGGTATGTGTCGTACCCTCCCCCTTTGATCGCGCGTCCACCGAGCAGCCTTTGCTTGAGCGGGGGCCTCCGCGCTCACCCGGGCCCACGCTCAAGGGATCATATGATCATTTAGGTCTGTCGGGGTAGTGGGTGTCGAAGAGGGGGGGGGGCATGTCACCGTCGTCGGATCCGGCGGGCCGCGGGCGCCCGGAAATTATGCAAAACCCTCCGTGCGGGGTTTTCCGGCGGCGCCGACCCAAGGGCCGTCGCCGCCAGATCGTGTCGCTCCTTCCGTCGCGACCGTCCTCCTTGCCGACCAAGCTTATTCCTCCCCCGGGGAGATGTAGCCTGTCGACGAGGCGGCTCGCTAGTGAGCGCCTTGCTCTCGGGTACGTACAGTAATTTAGTATTCGAAAAAGCCCTCCGTACATGGCTTTCCGGCGGCGGCTGATCTTGAGGATCTCCGCCGCCGCACTTAGCCGCTCCTCCGCCAGCGACCGGCCACCGGCATGTGCCTTGTCTTGCCTCACCCCCTAGGAAGGTTCGACTTGCACAAGGCTGGTCGATGGCTAGAGAGCGCCCTTTCCTGGCGATGCTTCCCGGCTGGCCACCACCGGGTCGGCGCCCCCGGAAAACCCCGTACTGGGGGTTTTGACTAGTTTCCGTGCACCCGCGGCCCGGCGGATCCGGCTATGGTGATCTGACCCCCCCCCCCCTCCTCGACTCCCACTACCCGGATAGACGAGACCCTTGCGGGGGGGGCCGGGTGAGCGCGGCGGCCCCAACTTCAACAAAGTCTCCTAGGTGGTCTGGGAGGGTACGGACGCAGGCCGGACTAACCGACATGTACCGGGGTACTAGACAGAGAAAAACCGGGGGAAATGAGCGGGGAAAACACAGGCGCGGAGGCAGAAGCGCCCATTTTCTCTATGTATGTGTGTCTCGGTCCCCCCCACCGGCCCTCGAGGTGACGGGGGACCTCGACAAGGAGGACCGTCGCGTCGGCGGACGCGGCGGCGACCTGGGGGCGGGGCTTACGGGATAGGGCGGCGGGATCGACGAGCGACCACGCGAGGAGGGGTGTTTTGCCATCCTTTCCCCTCGTATCTTCGGCAAGACCGAAGTCACGCGGGAGCTAGATAGGCTGGCCCGTCGTCCCTCCCGAACGCCGACCGGCCTCGGCCGGTCGGCACCCCGGTTCGGTGGGAGCGGGCCAAGCATCGTGGAGGTCGAGCAGCAGTTTAGTTTTGCATTTCTTGACAAGTGGACTTATTTATAGATCTGCTTTTCTTGATTACAAACTTGTTTCGCTGTTACTGTTTAGGCCGGGGGACTGTGGCAATTGCTGCGATTGCTTACAGTTTTTAAAACTCCCGAGGAACGTCGACACAGAGTGAAGCTAGGTGTGTCGATAGGTGTACGTGGTCGAAGAGACCATGGCCCAACTTGCTAATAAGTCATGAGTGGCTAAGTAGAGTGGCCCGAGAGACAGCAGTCGGTCCAGTTTGCCGGCACATGTTGTGCACAATTTCAATTTCCGCTACATTCCCGAAACTCTTGGCTGCAACAAGCCGTGGGCCGACTCGACGCGCCCCTACATGCAACGCCCTTGTTGGGAACGGGCATCCTTGGAGCTAAGACACTCGAAGTACTGACTGCAGTATGGGCTAAGAGCACGTCCGAGACGTATGACAGCGTGATTAAACTATATTTCGAGTTTCGCGACGAACGAGGTCTGTCACCTTTGACCACTATAGCAGCTTCCATGGCGCGCTACATTGCATGGATTGGAGGACTGGGCACCATGACGGCAATAGATTAAGCGCTTTACCTTTCAGCAATCAATGGCTTCTTCACGGACCACGGCACCACATGCCACAGAGCACATACCACGGAAAAGTCAAACGTGGGCTCGCGGCGTCCCAAGTCTTTCTTCGCCCCAACAAATAAGCATGTACCTGCCACCTTTGATTGTGGTTGCATTGTTACACATCGCCCATGACTTCCGCAAGAGGCTCACGGACACTTGGACGCAGGCCCAGTCTAACATAATTCTTGTAACGACTACGAAATGAAAATGAAAATGATTTACAACAAATACCATGCACATTTTGGTTGTTGTCTAAGGGCCTTCTTGCATATGCCCTCTAGGACTTAGAATACAAAATTTTGGCTGGGGGTCTGCTTTATCATCCCCTCGGAAGGTGCTGTTGTGGGGCTTTACTCCCCCCCTAGGAGGTTCTTGGCATGGTTGGGTTGGGTGTGGTGTTATATGGGTGGGTAGGGTTAGAAAGGTTGGTGAAGAAGTTGTTTGCAAGAGGTAAAAGATTTGATACGGTAGATGCGGAGTAGATGGCGGAGCCATTGGACAATGTGGGTGTGTAGGCGGGAGAGGATGTGGGTAGTGTCTCGGGTTGGGGTATTGGAGGGTTATTTGTTTGGTGGGTCAATTCTAGGGTTGATTAGGGTAGTTATGCTGGTGTGTGTGACGGAGTGGAATGTGCCGGTGAGGCTCATAACTATGGGTACGATGTCCACTTGTGTGCCTAGACAGTGTGAGCGGAGTGCGCTTGCAAAGGGGTGTGTTTTCCTACGATTAGGTGGTGGGTGTCTTTAAGGTTAGGATCTATGCAATATTTCTATTCCTCTCTCTGAATTTTACGAATAGTGGAATATCTGCGTCGAGAGAAGGTATGGCCTATGAGGCGGGGTTCTATGAGTCTAATAAAGTCGGGTGTATGTGCCGGGGGTGTGACTTGGGAGGGCAGAATATCCTCTGGCAAGGCTGCGGGGCAACGGGTGAGGGGGGAATGGTCGATTAGCGACTACGAATATGCTCAAAAAAATTGTCGGGGGGGAGCAAGAGTTGAGTGCCGGAATGGTGACTATGTTTGTGCATACACCAACCGGTGGAATCCTCCTCTACCACTCAGCAAGAAAAGGACAACGCGGTACTTCTACGGAGCGGAAACTACTATGTGCACTGCCGGACACAACTCACCAAATGGTCGGGGAGCTAATAATGTACTTCGACAGTGCCCGTATCAGGTTTTGAGCAGAGAAACTGCCCGATAAGAGATTGGCTATTCTTGAAATTGAAATTGAAATTCTTCATAGCGAGCCGGCAAACTGGACCGGTTGCAGTCTATCGGTCCACTCTGCTTAGCCATTCATGACTCATGAGGAAGTTGGCCCGGGTCTCTTCGACCGGGTACACCTATCGACATACTTAGCTTCAATGTGTGTCGACGTTCCTTGGGAGTTAAAAACTGTAAGCAACCACAGCAATTGCTACAGCCCCCCCGCCTAAACAATAACATCGTAATAATTTTGTAATCAAGAAAAGCATATCTATAAATAATCCACTTGTCGAGAAATGCAAAACTAAACTGCTGCTCGACCTTCACGATGCACGGCCCGCTCCCACCGAACCGGGGTGCCGACCGGCCTAGGCCGGTCGGCGTTCGGGAGGGACGACGGGCCAGCCTAATCTAGCTCCCGCGTGACTTCGGGCTTGCCGAAGGTAGGAGGGGAAAGGCTGGCAAAACGCCCCTCCTCACGTGGGCGCTCGTCGATCCCGCCGTTGCATCCCATAAGCCCCGCCCCAAGGTCGTTGCCGCGTCTACCGACGCGATGGTCCTCCTTGTCGATGTCCCCCGTCACCTCGAGGGCAGGTGGGGGGGACCGAGACACATAGACATAGACAAAACTGGCGCTCCTGCCTCCACGCCTGAATTTTCCCCGCTCATTTCCTCGGCTTTTCTTCTGTCTAGTACCCCGGTACCTGTCGGTTAGTCCGACCTGCGCCCGTACCCTCCCCCCTCTGATCGCGCGTCCACCGAACAGCCTTTATTGAACGGGGGCCTCCGCGTCCCCCCGGGCCCACACTCAAGGGTCTATAGGTCTATCGGGGTAGTGGGTGTCGATGAGGGGGGGGGGTGGGGGTGGGGGGGGGGGGGGGGGGGGGGGGGGGGGGGGGGGGAGGTCACCGTCGTCGGATCCGTCGGGCCGCGGGTGCACGGAAATAAGGCAAAACCCTCCGTACGGGGTTTTCCTTCGCTCCCTTTGGGACCGGCCTCCTTGCCGCCCAAGCGTACTCCTCCCCCCGGGAGATGTAGCTTGTCGACATAGCGGCTCGCTAGTGAGCGCCATACCCTGGTGCCGCTCCCCAACTAGCGCGACGCCGGGTACGGACATTAGTTTAGTTTCCGAAAAAGCCCGCCGTACAAGGCTTTCCGGCGGCGGCTGATTCTGAGGATCGCCGCCGCCTTACGTAGCCGCTCCTCCGCATGCGACCGGCCACCGGCTTGTGCCATGTCTTGCCTCACCCCCGGGAAGGTTAGACTGGCACATGGATGGTCGACGGCTAGCGAGCGCCCTTTCGTGGCGCTGATTGCGTGGCGCTGCTTCCCGGCTATCCACCACCAGCCCCAACACCCGCCTCCCACCACTGATCCGCCCGTACCCTCCTCACTATCAAACGCTCATGTAGTACAAGTCCCACCCCCTCGAAGTAGGAATGTATTCAGTAGTATGAGACCGCGAAAAAACATGTCTACCGGGCCGAGCGGGAGATCTTGGTGCCGGTATTGCACAGAAATTAATACTTTTTTCAAAAGCCCTATGTGTAGGGCTTTCCCGACAGCTGATGATCCTGCGGATCGAGCTGTCGGCCCTCTTAGCTCCCCACCGTGCTAAGCTTGGCACGGCTTCGGGGTTTCCAGCGCCCACCACGGGGAGGTGAGGGGATGCCGACGGGCCTGCGAGCGCACCCCCTCCGGGGCCGCCGCCGGTGCGCCGCCGGCGGGCGCCTCTCCACTGCTTTTTCTTGTAAGAAATTACGAATTACTTTAGTAGTCTACAATCATTTCAATTGCTTTCTTGAGAGGGCTCCGGCAGCAAAGTCGCACGCCAAATTCACACCGCCAAAAAATTGTACTTGATTCATGTCAAGGCACGTCGCAGAGAAGAAGTGCATTACGTGCCACATCAGCTCGTTTTTTGTAATAATAAATTAATTCTTACAAGAAAAAGCAGTGGAGGCCACCAAGCAAAAAGAAAAGAGGGAAAAACCTAAACCGGAGTAACAATAAGGCATGCCACAGCGTGAGCACCGCCCTCCCGAAAAGCGTCGCGGAGATAGGAACCCATAGTGCCATGAAGAGTAGCATAAAGACGTTGCATGAATTCACGTCGCACATCCCCCCAAAAACGCCAAAAAGGACAAGAAGTAGTTCGACGAACGAAAGTTTGCATACGGACATAATTGTCAGAGGGCAAGGAGCGAGAGTCAAGAGCACCCATGCCAAGGAAGCGACGAACAACCACCAAAATAGCCAAGCGATCAACCAACTCAGCCACCATCGGCGCCAACCGGCCCCCATCCTCCATGGGGAACAGATAGTAGTCATGGATCGACTAAACCGAAGGCGTGCCAAGCAAAGCGAAAGTGCGGAGGTCCGCATGAAGTTATCCATGCTGAGCTCCCAATGCAAAGCTGCCAAGGAGTGGGAGACTATCCTTTTTAGTAATCGATTCAAGAAATACATACTCGTACGGGTACGCGCATATACATGCAAGATGGAATAAAATGAAAAACCACCGCATGAGTCTACGACGGAGTCGCCGTCTCCCGCCGCCCCGTGGCCGTTGCTATCAGCTGAGTGTAACGACTATCGCTAGTAGTGCCTAGCGCCCATTCAAATAACAAGGGTCAAGTCTTATTGCTTCGCCTTTTTCTTGCGGCAAAACGCATGAGAAAGACAATTTCCGACGGCCGACATCCGGTGCCACGACTGTCTACTCTTGCGTGATGTGAACCCGCTCTCTTCCATCCTACTTCCCTCTGGAATCACATTGGGCGCTTTACATCTGTCGATTGGCCCTTCGGAGCTTAGCGGCAAACCCAACGTGTATGGATGGGCATTGAGAACCCACAAGGTGACAATAAACCGCCCGCGGCACCGCTCCCGGATCCTCAAAACTATATCTTGATCGAGTCTGCGCCCCGCCCCACTCCCCTTGCCCTCCTATCGCTATACAAAATATCTTTGAAAATTCAATAGTTGCGGCATAGGCCCGGGTGTGTTGGCGTCTACTACTGGTAGCGAGGCGCTTTGCGCATAGAGCAGCATACAACCTCGCTCGCTAGATGGATGTCTACTCGGCGGCGCTATGCGGTGAGATCGCTCATTATCGACCATCCGTAGTAGGGGAGAAGTAGGTACATTGCGAAATTTGAGTACATACTTTTTCCACTTTTGTTCCTATTTTTCCGTCCCTCACCCCCCCCCACTCCTTCTCCTCCCTCCCTCCTCCTAGCCGTAGCGGGGAGGTAGGGGAGGGGGGTAGCTTTGTGCCTCGTCTTGCGATTTACGCTGCTTCCCGGGCCTTGTTATGGCCGGTCAGCGGGCCGTTGACTGGCCCTCGCGTCTTGTTCCCGGGCCGTCCCTAAAGGCTTCTCATTTTCCTCTTCCCCCTTTCGCCTGGTCTTCCGCGTCTTGACCTTACCGTCGTTACTATGCTGCTCGGCGTGCCCGTGCTACGGTTCGTGCATCGACTTCTTTGTGCCCCCTTTTCCCCCTTGTCGGCGCTTCCGCATCGGGCCGCCGCGCGACTACCCGTCATCCTACACGGCGCCCTCTTCGCTCCGCTTTGTCTCTACCCCTCCCGTGCGACTCTTGGGCTTCGGTCGTACGCGCAAATTTTGCGTTTGCTACACGTGCCGCCCGTCACCCCCTCGCGAATCGGCCAGGGTGTGAGGGTGCGGGTGCTGCCGTGCGGCGGGCTGCTAGTGTTGTTGCTGGTGGGCGGCGAGCTGCTAGTGCCGCTACTCGTTCGCGGGAGGATGCCGATGCCGATCGGCGCACGGCTGCTGCGGCTAATGTTGCAGCAGTGAGCGGACATAGGGAGATATTGCTGGTGGTGGCGCTTCTGCCCATGTTGTTGTCGTTGTTGTAATTGTTGTTGTTGTTGTTGCTCATGCTGCTTATGTTGCTAGTTCGTAGGAGGATACCGGTGCCGGTCGGCGCACGGTTGTTGCTACACCAACAACACGTGGATATTGGGATACATGTGATTGTTGTGCTACTACTAATGGCGATGGTGCTATTGCCACTGCTGCTGGTTCGCGAGAGGATACCGGTGCCCGTCGGTGCACGGCTGCACTTGTTGTTGCTGCTGCATCAAGCGGATACATGGATACTGTTGATGGTAGTGTTGCTGCCTCTGCTGCAGCCGTTGGTGGTGATGTTGTGGCTATTGGTGTTGGCGTTGCTACTGCTCATTGGCGGTTAGCATGTGCGGCTCGTACTGGTGGGCACATGGCCGCACCTAGGGGTGTTGGTGCTGCCGCTAAAGGAAGCGGTGCAACTAATCATGCTGCATGTGATGGTGACGGTTGGCGGTCAAGTGCTGCTGTTTTTATTGGTACTAGTGCCTTTTACTAGTAATGCAGTGAGGCGGACCGGTAGTGTTGCTCCCGATGAAGGGCGTGTTGTACTTGCCGCTTCTAGTTCGCGGGAAGTTGCCGGTGTTGGTCGGCGCACGGCAACATGAGGTAGATCTGCCGTTGTTGCAGCAGGCAAACTGTTAGCACTAGCATCCCGTTGCCTAGTGCTTATGTACAAGGTAGCTATTTCTCATCCTAGTACTTAGTGTTATGCTATTAGCGGTACTCTATTCCCTATTAGTGGCGGTCGGCCGGCCCTACCGGTGCCTTCGCCGGCCGCCGTCTCTCTCCCCCCACTTCTTTAGTAACCACACCCGGCCCCCTTGTGGGGCCGGCATGACCTACGTGTAACTATCCTCCCGATTCCGACAGGTTATGGCCCCTCCACCAAGTTACACTAGAGAAGAGCGTGTGTAAAGCGCTCAGCGCCACGCTAGTCCTACCTACTCCCACGTAAAAAAGAGTAGAGCGTGTGTAAAGCGCTCGACGCCACGCTAGTAATTCATCGTCCAACCAGCACCACGCTTCGCCTTCGAGCTTGTTGTCCGCGACTGTCCTACCATCTCCCACGTAAGAAGGAGAAGAGCGTGCGTAAAGCGCCAAGCGCCACGCTCGCCCCACCCAACTTCTAGTCTTACCTAGCATTCAGCCTACCCATGCTCTCGACCGGATTTGGTTGTTTAAGACCGACCCGCGAAAATTCGGCCCGTGCTTATTTTAATTAGTACTGTTATTGTTTTTTCCCGAGGCAACGCCGCAACGCTCACCGCCGCCTAGCTTAGCGAGGAGCTTAGCTTTCCCATGGCAAAAGGAGGGAGTCAACAAGAGCGCCCGTCTATGCTTTTGCGTGCCTATACGCTCCTAACGGCCTTGTTGGTTTTGCTTCTTCCTCGCCGGTCGCTCTCATGCGTCGGCTAATTCGCCCGGGGACAGTTTTTCCCGCTACATGTCAGAGTAGTACATTACGTAATACATTTGGAACCGCTTCTTGTCGGCAACTCGCCGGTAGCGGCACTTTCCGGTGAGCTCATGTCGCTACACCTACCCGGCCTGAGACACACGCTACAAGCACTACACCTTCGACCAAGATGGCACCTTCCTCGACGCAAGGTAGGACGACGTCAAGACCTCGGCTACCTTGAGGGGGGCTGTTAGCACTAGCATCCCGTTGCCTAGTGCTTATGTACAAGGTAGCTATTTGTCATCCTAGTACTTAGTGTTATGCTATTAGTGGTTCTCTATTCCCTATTAGTGGCGGTCGGCCGGCCCTGCCGGTGCCTTCGCCGGCCGCCGTCTCTCTCCTCCCACTTCTCTAGTCACCACACCCGGCCCCCTTGTGGGGCCGGCATGACCTACGTGTAACTATCCTCCCGATTCCGACACAAACATAGTGCTATTGCATGTGGTGGTGTTGCAAATGTTGGTGGTGAAGCTGCGGCTGCCGGTGGTGGTGGATGGCGGTTGGATGCTGCTATCCTTACACTGGTAGACAGCGGGCTGCTGCTGGTGGGTCTATTGGACATGTCTTTTGTGGTCATGTTGGTGTTGTGTCAACTGCGGATGATGGTTCGAGGTTAGCAGTTCGTGCTATTGATGGTAAGCGGAAGACTGCAATTGGTGGTGCTGCTGCTACTGGTTGTGGTGGTTGTGGTGCTGCTTCTAGAAGTTGGGATACTACATGTGGGGTTCTGGAAGTTGTTGGTGCTAGTTGGCGGCCGGCTGCTACCGCACTTGATAGTGGACACATAGATGTTGATGATAGGGTGGCTAGTGGTGTGGCTGTTGGTGATGTCGTAGCCACCGGTGCCGGCTCACAACCATATCTTGCACTTGAGGCTAGCGATCAAAGGGCTGCACCTAGTGGTGCTTTTGGTGGTGATGTTGCTTCATGTGGTGCCGTTGCTACTGGATGGCACCAAGCTGGTGCTCGTGCTAATGGCGTTGGTAGGCATCGAGGTGTTGCTGTCGATGCTGCTCCTTCTTGTGGTGCTGTTGCCGGCACTACTGCTCCTTGTGCTCAGACCGGTTGGCGACTTGTTGATGGTACTCGTGGACATAGGGCTGCGACTGGTGGTGCTGCTACTAGTGAAACTGCTACATGTGGTGTTGCTGCGGGTGTTGGTATCGGAGCTCATTCGCAGCCGGCGGCTGCCCTTGGTGGTGCTGATGTTGGTGTTGTGGCAGCACGCGGTGCTAGCTCTTGGCCAACTTTTGTTGCCGGTGGTGGACAAAGAGTTGGTCGTGTTGATGGAGTTGTTAGTGTTGTTCGGGGATCGGCCGGTGTTACCGGTGTTCATGGGCAGAGAATTGCAGCTAGTGGTGCTGTAGTTGACTCTCTTACCGCTGCTGTCACTACTGCCGTTGTGGGAGCTGCGATTGCCGGGGCTGGCTCGAGCTTGGTTGGTGCCGGTACTGGTGGGCACAGACATGCGGTTGGTGGTGGCGCTTTTGCAAGTGCTGGTCGGCGAATGGCTGCTATTGCCACACCTCGTGGGCAAGGGGTTGACGTTGGTGACGGTGATGTTGGTGATGTCTGCAGCGGCTGGTGCTCGTGGTCAAGGCGTTGTTTCTGGTGGACAAAGATTTGCGGCTGTTGATCTTGGCGCTCGTGCTCATGCTAGTGCGTGGCACACTCTAGTTAATGATGCCGATGCTAGTGAGCGGCAAGCTGCGCGTACTAGTACTAGTGGGCACTTGGAGAGGTTGGATTAGGTGGTTAACGGTCTAGCCCTGACTTGTAAGTTCCCTGTATGGCATAGTTGGGAGGGCCCAGAGACAGCAGCCGACGCATCCGGCTTTTGGTGAAAAACCGGCGCATACGGTACATGTTGTAAACAATTTCAATTTCACTTTCATACTAGTGGGCGGCATGTGTGTGGTGGCACCAACGTCTCTAGAGGGCGTGTGCCTACCGACGGGGACAATGAGTATGCTTCTGGGTCGGAGCCGGGCCTCATTGCTTCGGGTGCTATGTCCCCGTCGCGGGGGGGATGTTGCACCTGCGCCCCGTATGGCACACGGCTTACTGGCCGCAAATGGCGCTCTAACTTCGCCCGACACACTTACATGTTCATAAATGGCAATGGCCCCTCCACTTCCGCCCACCCTCGGCAAGCCCGCCAACTTGCGACCTCCTCTCCGGCCTTATTCTCTCTTTGTGCCTCGGGCGCACACCTTTTATCTTCCTCTCAAGCTCGCCCCATTTCTGCTCCGTGCCCACTCTGTGTGGCCGCCCCCGTTTCCCCACTGGCCTCTCATTACTTGGTTGGCTTTTCCCGTCCGTCGCACCATGGACCACACCCCGTCAAAGCAGTTGTCACTCCTCACCCCCATGGCTCAAGTGGACCTCCCCCCTTGGCTCCACTCCCTCCCTTACCCCGTGTTGAGCCGGTGCTAACAACCCCCCGCCTCCCTCCACCCGCCTCCTCCACATGATGGATCCCCGCTGTCTCATGGTTAAGCCTTTATGTCCTCGTATGCTGCCGCACTCTGCCGAGAGGCTGCTCTCCGGTCTCCCCCTCGCGTTGCTGCTCTTGCCTTTTAGTGCTATGACAACGACCTTGTCACTTGCCTACTGCGGCTCAGCCATATCACTGCGGCCCGGGGGGTTTGTGCGACAGCGCGAGATGACCTCAGTTCTACTCTACAAGACACCCTCGAATATGTGAACTCCCTTTCCTTCACGGATTCTCGTGCCGCCGGAGCCTTTTCGGCAATTCATCTTTTGGGGGCCTCCTCCTCCGTCCGTTTCCGGCTGCGGCCGGTGCTCGTATCCGCTCCTTTGTCCAACGTCGAGTCCTTCTTTGGTTCTCCGAGTCCGGAGATGATGGAGTCACGGGCATCGACACCCTTCTACGTGATATTCGGGATGGAGGTGAGCTTACCCGTGCGTGCCGGGGGGCTTCTGTGTCCATACGCTCCGGTGGTCGGGGCCGGGGTGGGGTCGGCTCTCGCCGTCGCCGGGCCCGACCTACTGAACGGGAGAAGCATCACCCCCCGACACGCCTTTCTTAAGGTGACCTCCGACGCCGTGCTGCCTTCCGTCGTGTCCGGGAGCTAGTGGAAGTTGGCCATCTGCGACGGGCCCGTATGGCCTTGGACGGAACCGACTTCGGAATGGTGGAGGACGCGGATGCGGCTCTGGATGCTCTTGAGCGGCTGTATCCTCCGCCTAGTACCCCCCACCATGGTTGCGCCCTCCCTATCCCCCTGCTCCCTCCGGCGCGCCCACCCCGAACTTACCTAGATGACCGTGATATCCGCAAAATATTGGAGGAGTCTATACTCCTTGTCTTGAGAAAAGCGCTTCGCTTGTCGGCCCCCCATGCTGATGGCTAGCAGTGTTAAGTGGGAACATGTCCTTGACTTGAATGTCCCAGCATGGCGCAAGTGGGTCAACCGCTACTCGGCGGAAAACATTCCCGACGTTGCGGCAGACCTTTTGGCGAGTGCGACCGGGTGGGCTCCCCACAAGCAATCAGGTTTCGACCGTGACGCCACTCGCCTTCGGGGCGAGGCTCCAAAAGTTCGGCCGCTTGCTTCTGGCAGCGTCTTGTCGCGGCTAGCTCAATGTCACGCCATTGCGCGGATAGCGACTGTGGCGGCCGACCACTTGGGCCATGTAGAAAGATCGGTTTTCACCAAACCTCGTATCATGTGAGCCATACATACCACTCGTATAGGCTTACAACCTATTCCCGACTGCAGCCTCTTCAACTTGGACTTGGAAAACGCCTTCAACACCATTTCCTGCCTGAGCTTCCTTCCAAAGCTTTACAAGAATCCTGACTTGCATCCCATTATCCCGTTGGTTGAGATGATATATTCACGAGACTCCACGGTGTATTATTTCGACCCCAAAGATGCTTCGCTCTTGTACGGCACGATTTTGTCTCGTACGGTTGTCCGACAAGGGGATCCTCTTGGCCCACTTTTGTTCAATTTGGCGATCAGTTCCCCCCTCCGGAATATGGTGAACGGTGTAAGGATTCATTAGCGATCGAAGCCTTGTCTGACAATGGCAAGTACTTGATCAAAAGGCCTTTCGTCCCGACTGTGATTACGGTGGCTACGGAGGAATTGGGGAAAGTACGCTCGAGGGCTTAACCAATCAAGTCTTCGTGCATGGTACTCCCGGATACAACCCTTGAACTTGTCGAGGTGATACGGGCGATGGTTCCCGTTATTACGGGTACTAATAACCTAGGAGCCCCATTGGCGATGGACTCCTCGATGGCAGAGGGCCTTCATGCATCTTACAACGAGAACTACGTTCATTCTTGGCTGCAAGACACCGTGGAGGCTCATGAGCTCCTCTTGGACATGAGCATTTGCTTTGCTATGTCGGACTTCGAAGGGACATATGCTGCCTTTCGCATGATAATCACGTGTGCTGTACGCCGCTATGGGTTCTTGCTCCGCACCCTCCCCCCTGATATCTGCCGACCGTACCTTTATGCTCCAGATACAACCGTTCGTACTTCAATTTTCCGTATTTTGGGCGTTCCTCAAGAAATACAAGCGCTCGATCAACTGAATTGTGCTAAGCGCTAGCTTTCCCTATCCGCGGAGTTTGGGGGGCTTAATGCTCACTATGCTTCATTCACCGCGACCCTCACCAACATGATCACTGATTACGAGTCTGAGTCGAGTCTGAGTATGAGTCGCTAGGTCCTATATACGGTCTTATCCAGCATGAACTACTGAATGTTGCTACTTCTACTTTACCTTGGGCGTTCCAATTGCGCAATTCGTATGATACGATCTCCACTATGGGCGGGTTTTCGGAATCGGATCTCGTGGTGTTGAGTAACACAATAAATCAAGACCTTTCCGATTATACTGGGCCCGATGTCGAGTTGGTTGTATCTCCGGTCAACAATGATGGGGCGCACGCTACCCAATTGACTTGCCTACAACTTGCGACTCCCGATGCTCTAACTCGCTCGGGAGATTCCGGGGGCCACATTCAACGGGGCATTTCGAGCATTCTTCGTGCCCGAGCCTACCTTGGCGTTTTGTAGACCCTCCCCACCGGATTATGCGAGGGTGATGTCGGGTACGGGTCGCGGGGCTTTAGTTCTCTTTTTTGCTTCACATGAGTCAAGTTTCAAGGTGCCATCCGATTGGTATATGATGGCAGCACACCGGGTGCTTGGCCTCACTGCGGAGCGCGCCTCTCATGTTCGGAAGTGCCCTCGGTGCAATGAGGCTCCGTCTGAGCCTCGTGGGTCTGGATTTTCGTCGACGGTATCGGGCACCTCTATGTCGGGTGAGCGCTCTACAACTGCTATGCTTATGGACCACATCCCCCGGTGCCCGTGCTCTTGGTACGTCATCCAATTCCACGATCGGATTGTCCATGTGCTTGAAGAGTTAATGCTTGAAGCGGGGGCTACGAAGGGACGGGACTTTCGGTTGGAGGCCCGCCGTATTCGGTCGGGAGCGTCTCGAGATCGTCATGGGGACGTGGTTTGGTTAGACTTCATGGCTCCACACCGTCATCTTGTTGTTGGTGTGACGGTTACACGTGCTCGCACGAACATCGATGTTCCTCGTATATGTGCTCGTCTCCCACTCCCGGGCCGCCTTGCATTTGGAGCTCGGCATGGCAAACTTCATGCGGACCTCCGCAGTTCTGCTTTGCTTGGCACGCCTTCGGTTCGGTCTATCCATGACTACTTTCCCATCTGGAGGATGGGGGCCGGTTGGCGCCTATGGCGGCCGAGTTGGTTGATCGCTTGGCTATTTTGGTGGCAGTTCCTCGCTTCCCTGGCATGGGTGCTGCCGACTCTCGTTCTTTGCGCTATGACAGTTATGTCCGTATGCTGCATTTCGTTCGTCGAACTACTTATGGTCCTTTTCGGCGTTTTTTGGGGGATGTGCGACGAGAGTTCATGCAACGTCTTTTTGCTGCTCTTCATGGTACTTTGGGTTCCTATCTCCGTGATGCCTTTCAGGAGGGCAGTGCCGATGCTGTGGCATGCCTTCCTGTTCCTCGGGCTTATGTTTTTTCTTTTTTTCTTTTTTTACTTGGTGGCTTATGCTGTTCTTCTTGTAAAGAAATTTAGTTTTGTTCATCTTCCTGTGTGAATTTGATGCGGGTTTGGCCCGGCGCGTGTGCTGAGTTAATTCATAGATAGGTTTTTTCCTCGGCGCCCGCCGGCGGCGCAGCGGCGGCGGCCCCGGAGGGGGGTGCGTTCGCAGGCCCGTCGGCACCTACCTCTACCTCCACGCGGTGGGCGCTGGTAACCATGTAGCCGTGCCAGGCTTGGCACGGTAGGGGGCTGAACGAGGTACCGGCAGCTGCGATCCGCGGGATCAGCAGCTGTCGGGAAGCCCGGTACGGAGGGTTTTGGAAAACATAATATCCGTACACCAACACAGGGATCTCCCGCTCGGCCTGTCCGATTTGTTCTTTTTGCGACTAAATACTCACAGATACTCTCCCGCCCTGACGGGTACGAGGACTGCGGAATGTTTTTTGGCAAGGAAGGGTACGGACGGATCAGCGGTGGGACGAGGGTGTTGGAGCTGGCGGCGGACAGCTGGCAAGCAGCGCTAGGGCACGGCGCTCGCTAGCAACCGCCAGCCCTGCGAAACGTTCTGGTCTCCCTTGGGGGAGAGGCCCGAAGATACGCAGGACGGAGGCGGGTCGCAGCCGGAGGAGCGGCACGGTCTGGCGGCGGAGGTCGGGAGGATCATCCGCCGCCGGAAAAACCCGGTACGGGGGGTTTTCGGTTAAATATTCCCGTACCCACCATCTTTTGAGGATAGCCGATCCCTGGGCATTATCCGTTCCCCCTCCCCTAGTCGGTACCCGGTTATCGACAGGCTGCCTCAAGCAGTGTGCCCCGGGTTATCGCAACGGCACACTGCTCGTATAGGCGGCCCCTTAACAACGTAAATCACCGGGGGAGACAAGTGCGGCCAGCACAACGCGATCAGATGGGTGGTGGAAACAAACGGCAAACGGACAGGGGACATGAGACATCTGGCTCGGAGGCAGGAGAGCCAGCCGGACACCGTCTGCAGCCTAGCTATTTTCTCCTCCCAGCCCCCGCGGGGGGGGAGAAGGCTAGACTAGGTGGAGATTCGCGCCGAGCAGAGCGACTACTATCTCCGATATCTCGGACGGGGTCGAGCACGGATCGAGACGAGTCCGACGACGACCTCAGCGAGGGGGGTTTTTCACCTGCCTTTCCCCCTACCTCCGGCACGACCGGAGTCGCACAGGAGCCGAGGTCAGGCAGGTTCGACTCGACCAGCTCATGCTGACCAGCCTTGCTGATCGGCAACCCCGCCGCAGCTGGAGCAGGCCGCGTATCGTGGAGACTAGCGACATTTTTTATTTCATGCTGTATCCAAAAAAAACACGTATAGATCAGAAAATAATAAATACCTGGATACGGGTATGTTTTAGACGGTATCGTTACTGCCATTGGAGAGGTTCACGGTCTACCTCACGCTTCTAAGTCGAACAAAAAGTTGAGCATAGCAAAAGGGGGGGGCCAGAGACAGCAGCCGGTTCTTACTGGTATTGTTGTAAACAATTTCAATTTCAAAATTTCAATTTTTTCCTCGTTTCGTCTTTTTGCTTGGTGGCCTCCACTTCTTTTTCTTTTAAGAATATCATTATTAATAATGGAATTCATCCATCGAAAAAAAAAGCGACAGTACCCCTGACGGGTAATAAATAAAGTATTTTCATAGGTTTTCTGGTGTACGTTTGTCTAACGAGGCGTGTGAGTTTCTTGGCCTGCTGTGAGTTTGCTGCCGGAACGAACCCTCACACGCCAATCTTCATGGAGTTCCGATGACGCCTTCTTCAATTTCACACTTCACAACAGCCGACAATGAACTGATCGTGCCACAGTCGTTGAAGCAAAAACCGTTCCCAGGTTACGTCCCTTATTGCGGCGGTATACATACTCGCGTCGCGACCTGTCAATATTATAATACATGAGACTGAACAAGTCGTCACTGTGTTGAGCCAACTGATGCTCCCCGCATGAGCAAACCAGTGTCTCGAGTAACTCGTGAGGAAGAGGTCTATCAATACAGTGAAGAGGTCCATCAGCACCTTATTCTAATACTCAAAATAGTACTACTGACTTCCATTTTCACGGGCAAATGCCTATCACCAGCGTCATCGAGAGGAGCGCCTACGGGCGCCTCCTTCGTATCCTCCAAGGCACCGAGCTCGAACTTTCCGGGAGGCTCCCAAGGGTGGTGGTGGTCGGTGATGAGAACCAAGGAAAGAGCTCCACCATCGAGCGCATCGCTGGCCGGTCGGTGTTTCCTCGCGGGAATGGCTTCACGACCCGCGTTCCCATCAAGCTCGCACTCCGGCGCGCTTTGTGTATCACCCCTTACATCAAGCTCAGGCACTACCGCGCGCCCTCCTTCGCCGTGCTCGCTCGGGGGGACCTTAAACAGCTCGAGCTTCTTTCCGAAGAGGAGTGCTCCTTCGTCAGTCGTGAGGAGACGGCACAGGTAATCGCCGAGACTATGGCGGGAATTATCTCGCGCGTTGGTTCGGAGGTAGTGGACAATGAGCTGATCGAGGTGGAGATCGCCGAACCCGACGCCCCCGACCTTGACCTCATAGACCTGCCAGGAATTGTGGGCGCGCCACACGAGTTGTTCGAGAGCACACGTCGCTTATCATCCGAGTTCATCAAGCAACCTAATACCCTGGTGGTGTGCGTCGTGTCGGCCGCCCAACCCAGCCTCCGATCCTCACAGGCGTTGGGCCTCGTCACCCATCTGGGCGCGCTGGACAGGTCGATCACGGCAATGACTCAAATTGACCTCGCAGCCGACCTCGACTGGCAGGCTAGTCGGCTAATGGGTGAGTCCAGCGACACCAGGGGGTTGGACGCGTCGCTCATTTGCTGCGTCCGTAACCGCGACAGCCGCCGCCGTTGCAGCGGAAATGCCCCCCCGCAGGATTGCGAGGATGAGAGCCTCGCCATGTCGGATGAGATCGAGCGCGCGTGGTTTCGAAAGCGGTTCACCAGTCTCGGCGACCAAAGCGTCCGGGCGCGGTTGGGGCTAGGCGCACTCCTGAAGCGAGTCAACGAGCTGATGGAGAAGCACATTCGGGACACCTGGATCAACGACGAGCTCCAGCGCTTACGCCGTTTGATTTCGGAGACAACCAAGGCCTTGGAGGATATGGGGATGGCTCCTGAGCTGCTTGACATTGCGGAGGCCGCAAGAAAGTTTGTTACTATATTTCGTGATGCTCTGTCTACAAGAAGCGATCTAGGTATCGACATAGAGGGTATTTTCACGCGGGTTGATGGACTCGTGAACCCACTTGCACCCCAAGACCCTCCGTTTCCTGCCACAGTACCGCAGGGCAATAGACTTGAGTACGCTTGGGACACTAGTGACAGAGAAATACGTGAAGGGGCACTGAGACGAGCAGGGGCACTGCACGCGTTTATCGACCATATATACAACTCGCCGGAATATGTGGAAGGCGTCGAGCGTCGCTTGCTCGATGTTGTTCACAAGATACTGGCAGCCGGCGACGACTCAGAAATGAAATTGTCTCGCTTCGCTCGTCTATTGACCATGGCGATGATCAACGCAGCAAACATCGACTTAAAATCGATAGCGTGTGCCGGAGCCGAGTGTGCAAAATGGTCTGGGGTGCACTCGGAGTACATGTCGAATAGAGCCGTGGGTCGCCTGGCGGGACCAAGTAAGCCTTATGATGTAGTTTTGCAACAGTCAACGTGGGCAAAAGCGACATCTGTCAATGTCTTGCTACCCATGGCGGTACTCAGCCCTGAGGACATGGTCCCAAGCCTGCCGAAACGGTTTCGCGAGACGGATGAGGCGGAGGCGATGCGCAAGGACTTGGAGGCCAAGATCACGCGTTTCCGCGAGGCAGAAATCGTTCTCTTGACTCTCGTACAGCCTTCCGGCGAGTCTGCGCCCTAGCCGCCGCCTAGCTGCTAGGCGCGCCTGATGGCCTGGAAGACCTGTTGGCAGCAAGATCATGATGTTGAGCTGACGAATTTGCCGGTCTGCGGTTTCAAGGGGTTGATGGTCATGGGTATTCTGGAGGTGCAAGGGTGGTTGGGACTTGGGAAGGGGAAACTGGTACATGGAGGGATGAAAGGGGCGGTAAGCAAAGATTGTGGGGAGAGGTAGGGGGAGAGAGGGAGGAAAAGAGTGGATGGATAGTATGAGGGACGGGTGAACTTAGAAAAACATGTGGCTAAGCGGGTGGCATGGCTGTTGTGGGCGTGAGGAGCTAGGTCCGCAGGAAATGGTATGCTAGACTGGCGGTGCGTGGATTTTTATGGTGGATGTAACGACGCTGTCAAAGTCGCCCTCAAATATTTAATTGCAAGCGCACTTGTGCGCTGCGGTTTTTAGCAGTGGTAACTACTGACCAGGATGTGGAGCAGCTAACTCAAACAATGGAAGGAGAGGAAGGGGGCGTTGGTCGCGGATCTGTGCTGGCGCGGGTGTTTATCAGTGAGGCAGCAGGGCTTGGCAAAGCTACTATTGGCAATCGCGCGTATGTGATACCGCCTTTTCGCTGACACCAGTTGGATCCCGTCTTGTAACATAAATCCAAAGTAGCGTATTTGATCTTAATGTAACACAACATGGATTGAGTCGTTGAGTATGGCGCATCATCATGTCAAGCGGTAATGCATGACGATCGAGGCCCAAAGCAAATATACAATTGGCAAAACCGTGCAAATTGTTGCAGTGCTTTTGCGCCCATCGTGTTGTTGCAAATGGGCCGTTGATTGGCTTTCTACAAAGAACAACAATTGAGTTATTGAATTTGACAGTGTTCTTCAGTCAATTGCGCTCCGTACGCCTCAGCCGCCACCTGAGGAAGGCAGCAACACCACGGACGTGGCCGAACCACACAACTTCTTAATTCCAGAGACTATCATTCAGTTGTTTGAAGCATGTGTTGCACAAGTATGCGGAAAGGTCTCGCAGTTTATTGACATTTTGTTGTAGAGCTCAACGCTACATGTTTACTATAATCCGTTCAACAAGACAGCCTGCCACTCTTCCAAGGAATTAGGTCATTTCAATGACAACTCTGTACATGAAACTCTCGGACATCGTGCTCATGTAAAACAATATAAAGCATTTTACGCCCCTAGGTCGGTGCTCTACTACGAGTTGAAAAGCTAAGATCGCCCCACAATCAAACGCACGACTGAGCAGTTCCTTAGTATGGGGAGTCCCTCACTATCACGGAAGGGTTAATAAAGTAATCTTTTACACATGTGCTCATTTTGAAGCGTCCACCATGCTGCACCCTCATACCTGCTCCACCGTGCACCGCAGCGTCAGCAGACTCCCCTTCATCGCGTCCATCGCATCCGCCACTGCAGCAGTGTACGCATCCGCCGCCCCGTCGCTGCAATTCACACAACACAACGCAGAAACCCCCGCAACTCAGTACCGGGATCTCTTCACCCCCACAACACGCGTCCAGGCAAGTGATACTGGGGGAAAATGAGGTAAAGTGGGGGAAGTTGCAGCGCACCTGGGCGGTGCCTGCCGGTCTTCCACCCACTCAGGCAGCCGGTGCGTCCCACGCGGCAGCGGCTTCATCAGCACCTCCACCGAGTTGCGCCCCTCCATCTGAGCGTTTACGGCTTCCACTATCTGATACAATAAAAACTCAATGGTGTCAGGCATATCCACAACGCATCCCTTACACTGGCTGCAACACAGGCAAAGGAACAAAAGCATCATATATGCTATGCGCGTGTGTGTGTGTGTTTGTATGCTTGACCGTGTATGTATATGTGTGAGTGACTCTGTGTGTTTGTGTGCTTATGTATGTGCTTATGTGTAAGTGCATGCCTGACCGTGCTTGGATGCAAGTTCGACCGAGTCCGTGTTTGTGTGTATATAAGTGACTGTGTGTGTGACCGTGTGTGTGTGTGTTTGTGTGTGTGTGTGTGTGTGTGTTTGTGTGTATGCAAGTGACCGTATATATGTGTGTGTGTGTGTGTGTGAAAAGCGAACAAAAGCATAATACATGTTTTTGCGCGTGTGTGTGTCTGTTTGTATGCGTGACCGTGTCTGTATGTGTAAGTGATTTTGTGTGTTTATGTGCTTATGTATGTGCTTGTGCGCAAGTGTGTGCCTGACCGTGTTTGGATGCACGCTCGACCGAGTCCGTGTTTGTATGCTTGTATGTCTTTAAGTGACTGTGTGTGTGACCGTATGTGTGTGTATGTGTGTGTGTGTGTGTGTGTGTGTGTGTGTGTGCGTGTTTGTGTGTATGCAATTGACCGTATGTGTGTGTGTGTGTGTGTGTGTGTGTGTGTGTGTGTGTGTGTGCGTGTTTATGTTGTGTGTATGTGTGTGTTTGTGACCGTGCAGATGTCTGTGTAAATTCGTTTGTGTGTGTTGAACCTTGTGTGTATGTATGTGTGTATATGTGCGTGTGTGTGTGTGTGTGTGAGTTTTTAATGTGTGTCACCGTTTGACCGAGTGTGCGTGACCGTGTGTACTCATTTGACCGTGTGTGTATGCGTATGCGTGATTGTGTGTTTGCAAGTGACCGTAAGTGCTCGTGTGTTTATGTTTGTATGTGTGTGTGTGTGTGTTTGTGACCGTGCAGGTGTCTGTGTATATGCGTTCATGTGTGTTTAATCACGTCTGTGTGTGTGCGTATGCGAGTGTAGATGTTTGTGATCGTGCATATGTGCGTGTGCGTGTGTGAGCGTGTGTATATCTGTCTGTATGTATGCTTGTGTACCTGTGCGTGTTCGTGTAAGTGCTCGTGTGCTTGTGTTTGACTAAAAGAGAGTTAAAAGGAGTTTGCATTTGTGTGACTGTGTGATCATGCGTGTTAGTGACTGAGCACATGGTATACCTTTCACTGCAGGTGTGTCATTCATGTGCGGGATGCTACAACTGCCCATTCCCGTGCGTGACTGCGAATGTGTGTATTTTGACTGAAATGCAAAGAGGTAGAGCGGGCTTGCAATGTAGCAGTGCTTCGGGTGCGAGAGATAGAAGGGCAGAGAAGGAACGAGGGCGGTGAAAAGAGGGGAAGTGAGACGGTGGAGTCGCCAAACCTGAGACAGCTCAGACGAATATATCGGCACTGTTGAGATGAGCCTCTGCGGGGGGGGGGGAGGCAACGCAACTAGGCAGTGAGTGAGCTGCTGACCGATACGAGTAATAGACGCGACCATGAGCTGGTAGTAGCTTGGAATGGAGGTAGGAAAGGAAGACGGGAAGGAGATAGTGGGGTGGGGGGTGACGGGATGAAGGGTGTACCCTGAGGTGGATGTTCTGGGCTTGTAATACATCCGCTCGGTCCTTATCATGCTTCATTTCCTATTTTAAGGTGGAATTTCGGGAAGGGGAGGGGGTGAGTGTCGACATGAGACAGATGCCCATGCGGCTGAAAGTTATCTGAAGGGAAGTGGATGAGGAGCGTGGGGGGGTGAGGGGGTTTACTCGCCATTAACACCCGCAGGTCCTCATTCAGCAGCTTCTCCTTTGTCAGTCTGAGCTCCAACTTTGCCTCTGCCTGTTACACACACGACGCGCATCCATATTCGACTCAGTAAGCCAGCCCACCGTCACCGCAGTCCACCAACATGCTCCTCTTTCCGTCTATCTGCTGCCCCTTGTCATAATGTACGACCAAGCCACGCCTCACCAGCTCCTTTCTCAGCGCCGCCTCTTTCTTTGAGCCTCCCCTCCTTTGCCTCGTAGCATCTCTCAAAGCACCACCGCTGGAGCTGAACGGCCCGAACCACAGCCAATGTACCCATCAGTCCAACAGACACTCACATTCATCCCAACTCGGTCACAGCAGCATTCTTTGGCCTGCAAGGAAAAGCGAAATTGTCATGTAGCTAACCCCCAAACCTGGCGGAGACTTGGGTGGGCTGGTTTGAAGCCACTGGACCCTTCGCTTCCTGTGGTAACTCTGGCAGCCTCTGTGGCCGGATGCGAGCCGCTTTGTCCGTGGACGCAGGTGCGAGTGGCGCTGGGAAGGTGCATTGAACAGCAGCGCCTCTATCCACCTTCTCCCTACACCACAACCGCCATCAAAACCAGTCATCGACTGCACGCCTATGTCCCTCAATGACAAGACAGCACCTCGCGTCACACCCCTGCCCAAACCTCCTTCAACTGACCGTCATGATTGCCTCCACTCCGTCCTTCTTCCGACCAATATTAATGCGCGATACACTCGATGTCACATCTGAGCATTGTACAGTCAACGCAACCATTTTCTTCCCCAAGTCATCCAACCTATGCTCTGCTGCGTGGCGCCCTCACCTGAGACTGATGTACCCCGAGCGCTGCGCGCCGTGAGCAGCAGCAGCAGCAGGCGTCGCTGTGCTTTCCGTCGATGCAGAGTAGGTGGACGTGGCTTCGCTGGCAAAGGAGCGAGTAGATTCATGGGCGCCGCTGACCCAGGCGAGTCTCTGGGATGAGGGCTGCCTGTTGTGATGATGACCGCCACCACGTGCGTCATCCTGGGGGTACTCCCTGTCCGCGTGCCGATCTGATGGCCCTCCCCTGCCACTCCACTGTGTGCTGTTGCCAGTCGTCATTGATGACGGCGTGGCTTCAAAGGCGCTGCCACGCAGCTGTTGCACCTGATCGCAAGGCGTGTTCAGACCACTCACGTCCCTTCATTGGACTGATGACACAAGGGCTATGATGGCAGTGGACTGCGGTTTACTTTGCGAGAGACGACGTGGCAGCGGGATGCTCACCTCTAGTTGTGTCAGGCGGTGGTTCTCTACCTGCAGCTCATGCTGCAGTAACCACTCCTCAGACTCCGCCAGGTCAGGCAGACCCTCCCCCGCCTCGCTCCTTTCGCACTCCTGCACACATTGAGAGCGTTTGTGCACAGATAAGCCGGCCGAGGGCTCACCGACAATAATACAAGGCGGGATAAAGTAACCGAGGGGTACATTATGGTACCTCGGTTAGCCAGTGCGTGACGTCCTCTTCCCCCTCGACCTGACTGTTTGGAGACCTGTCTCGCACGACGCCCTGCTCTAGTTCGAGAGAATTAGTCCCGCCAGGGACATCAACACCGGTCAACTCCACCGCCGCCAGCCTACTCAGGCTTGCCGTCGGTGGGGTTTTCCCACAGGTAGGTGAGTACAGCCACTCACTGGCCGGCGGTGACTCCTCGTCATCTGTGTGTAGGAGCGACAAGCTCGCTGGGCGACAAGTTCGACTCTCCGGGGCGTCACATGCTTTCGGCAGGTTGAGCGTGGTGGGCACGTTATCCGCCGAGATTCTCATCCAGCTCGGTTCACCTCCTCGAACGTCCTTCCCGTGCTCAGGTGTCTGTGGCTGAATGGCATTTGGCGATGGGCGGTGCCGCGGCGAGCTGCCCGCCGTCACTTTGCCGCCGCTCCGTCGCATGTTAAATATTTCAGAGTACGACTGCCGCTGCGGACTGAGAGCGGCCGCTAGTGAATCATGGCCTCGGCGCCCGCTGTCAGGTTCCACACCCACCATTCCTTCTGTAGACCAACTTCTAGGTTGAGTCCCCGACATGTTTCTAATCAGTCCCTGGGCGTGCTCTCGCCCTATCCAACCGTACCTCGTCGCTACCCTTTCGTCATGTACCTGTATATGTAAATATTACTTGTTAAACTCATACGCTCCGTACCCTTTTCGTCGTTCGCGCCAACAGTGCGCTTTCCACCTGTGCTTCCCGTGATATATTTTCAAGCCAACGTCACACTGTATGAGTATTTTGCTTACCGAACCGCTCAGTCAGTGCTCCCTCGTCGAGCTGGGCACGGCACGGGGGCAAGTGACGGGAGTTTATGTTGCGCTCCAGAATGAATAAGAACTGATGATGGGCGGTGACATTAGCAATAATACCGATGTCGGTACCCGTACCTACCGCCTCAAAGTGACCCGAGGCTTGCAATACATTGTGCAATTTAATGGGGAGGTTCAGACATTATCCCGTACTGGTCTCAACTAACTTCTAACACAGATGGCTTTATGTACCCGTACTCAAAAAAATTTGCGCCCCGGGGACAAAGGACTGGCAGGTAAGCTCGCACTTGGCGGGGCTTACGGGATGCGACGGCGGGATCGACGAGCGACCGCGTGAGGAGGGGTTTTCGCTAGCTTTCCTCTCCTTTCTCCGGCAAGACCGAAGTCACGCCGGAGCTAGATTAGGCAGGCCCGTCGTCCCCTCTCGAGCGCCGGTCGGCCCAGGCCGGTCGGCACCCCGGTTCGGTGGGAGCGGGCCGTGCATCGTGAAGGTCGAGCAGCATTTTGCATTTCTTCACAAGTGGCGCTATTTTTTGTAGATCTGCTTTTCTTGATTTCAAAATTATTTCTGCTGCTACTGCTTATCTCTTACCTGTACATAGTTTAAGGCCGGTTCTTAGATGAACTTAGCCACCATCCGCGAAAGATGAGATGTACTGCTTAGGCGGGGGATGTGGTAGTTGCTGTGGTTGCTTACAGTTTTTTACTTCCGAGGACCGTCGGCACACATTGCAGATAGGTGTGTCGATAGGTGTATCTGGTCGAAGAGTACCTGGCCCAATCTTTGCTCTGAAGTGTCCTAAATGGCTGAGCAGTTGATGGCCGTCAGACAACAGTATGCCTATTTTGCTGGTATTGTTGTAAATCGTTTTCATTTTCATTAGTAGGCCGCTTGAGATAGACCATGAATAAAGAATGTAGCGGATAAAGTACATGTGTATTTTGTTGTTCTCCTCTAATCCTTAGTCCTTACTATGTGCTTTAGGGACACATTCATGGCTTGAAGGTGAAACACCGCACTTGGGATTTTACATAACATGAAGTCGTTTCATCTCGCCAATTCCTTTCGATGTGTAAAATAAAAAGTTTCTTAACGCTTGAGCTCATCCAGATAGCGATCTTCTACACTCTTCCCATAAAGTCCGTTACTAGTGAAATAGGGCCTTTCGCGTAGGGCGGGTGTTTATCATGTAGGGTTTCTAGGGTTTAACTGTACTTTAGCTCGTTGAAAAGGCGGACCGAAACTTGTGCTGACGGTGAAGTAAAGGGGGAAGCGGGGCACAAATGGGGCCCGTCACGGCTACGAACTGAGGTATTAGGGTTTGCGGGTCAACCCCGATTTCGGGGCAATCCCTGAATTCGGATTTTCCACACTTTGGCTCGTGAAAACTCCCGAAATCGGCGACACAACACGCGGATTTTATGATCCCAGCATGCTGCCCGTAAACATGGGAGCACGTGGGTGTGATGGCATGTGCCGTTAAGATGCTTGACGTGGGTGGGATAGGGGCCGGAAACCCACAGCTTGGGAGCCTTAAAAAAAGCCTAACTTTGCCGTACGGTGTCCGATTCGAGCAAACCAAGTTGCAAATGGAAGCCCTTCCCCCAAGTAAATGTAAGTTGTCATCCCGACTTACGCCTACCGGCCGGTTTTCGCGTCAAATCCGCCGTCCGATGCCATCCAGCCCCTCGTACAGGCGGTATAGCCAACTAAAGTTTTTAGGGCTTCAAAATCTGCCGCATTCGCGCGGGGCTAGCAACCCTTGGACAGGTGGTACCCGCACACCCGCTCCGCCAATACGCTCAACAATCAGCGCTCTATATTCCGTTTATTCACGGCGTCACCCATTTCATCCCCCATGTTGGCATGGTGCCGTGCCATTTGCCGCATGCCAAACCAAGGCCCGTGCTAGGGTACTTTGAAAGCTCCCCGCCATATTTCACGCCCGGCGATGCGAAAGCTTGAAAGGCCAGCGATCCGCGCGCTAGGGTGCTTACACTCCAAGTCAACCGTCCCTCAAGCCCAATAGGTCCCTAGCCCGTGCTCCTTGGCTGTATTTTCGGGCACTTGGCAAGAAAACCTAGTGCACACGATATGCCATTCCCGGTATTGCCGCTCTGTAGGCGGCCGGGCGCAACACACTCGGCGGATACTCGTGCAATTGTGCAAACATGATGAAAGCCCAATGTCGAGTATTCTCCCGGGTTATCGCGACATTACGTGCACCGAGCCACGCACAGAGGCGTGCATAACCTGCACATCCACAAATTTCGGCCTGCAAAATTTCGGCCGCAAATCCAACGTGTGTGCCCACAATAATCGGAGCGTGCCGATAGAGGTGCTCACGTCAGTGAACAACGCGCCGTGGTGTATTGTTCGAAAGTCATTACTCTACCCCCCAATCGAATTGCATGGCCATCGCGGCTGTGCGTGGCGGGTAATTAAATGCGTGCCGCTAGTAACGGACTTTATGGGAAGAGTGTAGATAGCACGGTTGATACTTTTGTACATTGTTCTTGCACATAATGAGTATTTTGTAGCCCCTTAAATTGCCATGTCCTTGATGTTGTGACCCTTTTGTCGCTCTTTCCCTAGAGGCACTTCGCTTTTCCACGACTTTTCTTTTCCGCGCGTCCATAGTATGGCAATTACAATACTATGATGCAATCTAATCTATTCACATGCTTTAATTAATCCTTTTTAAGTCCATCAACACTGAATACGGATCACTGAAAGGAAAAATGTTGTATATTATTATTAAAACATTCCGGGGATTGAGCCTTGTACGAAATTGAAATTGAAATTGTTTACAAAATGTACCGGGTGAAACCGGCTGCTGTCTCTGGCCCCCCCCTTATGTGCCGTTAGTGGTCTTATATTAAGAGGAGCTAGACCATGAACCACTAGTCCCAACCCCTCCATTGGCAGTAGCGATACCGTCTAAAACATACACGTAACCAGGTATTTTGATTTTTTTTATCGCTATACGTAATTTTTTTGGGATACAGTATGAAACATAAAATGTCGCTAGTCTCCACGATACGCGGCCTCCTCCAGCCGCTGCGGGGTAGCTGATCAGCTAAGCCGGTCAGCTGGTGCTGGTCGAGTCGGGCCTGCCTGACCTATGCTCCTGTGCGACTCCGGTCGTGCCGGAGGTGGGGGGGAAAGGCATGTACAAACCCCCTCGCTTAGGTCGTCGACGGTCCCGACTCGATCCATGCACATCCCCGTCCGAGATATTAGTCGCTCCTCCCGGCGCAACTCGCCACCTAGCTTAGCCTTCTCTCCTCCTGCGGGGGCTGGGAAGAGAAAATAACTAGGCCGCAAACGGTGTCCGGCTGTCTCTCCTGCCCCGAGCCAGATTTTCTCATGTCCCCTATCCATTAGCCGTCTGTTTTCACCACCTATCTGATCGCGCTATGCCGTCCGTACCCTCCCCCGGCGGTTTACGTTGTTAGGGGGCCGTCTTTACGAGCAGTGTGCCGTTACAATAACCCTAGGCATACTGCCTGAGGCAGCTTGTCGATAACCGGGTACCGACTAGGGTAGGGGTTGGTATAGCACAGGGATCGAGTCGCCGTTCCTCAAAAGATGGTGGGTACGGGTATATGTCCCCAAACCCCCCCATACCGGGTTTCTCCGGCGGCGGGTGATCCTAAGGACCGCCGCCGCCATACCGTGCCGCTCCTCCGGCTGCGACTCACCTCCGTCATGCGTCGCTTCGGGCCTCACCCCCAGGGGAGACTTAAAGCTCACATGGCTTGCGACAGCGAGCGAGCGCCGTGCCCCTAGCGTTGCTTCCCAACTGTCCGCCGCCAGCTCCAACACCCTCGTCCCACCGCTGATCCGTTTGTACGCTTCTTCGCCCAAAAACACTCCGCAGACCTCGTTCCCGTCAGGACGGGAGAGTATCTGTGAGTATTTAGTCGCTGAAAAAAATATCGGACTGGCCGAGCGGGAGATCCCTGTGTTGGTGTACGGATATTATGTTTTTCCAAAACCCTCCGTACATGGCTTCCCGACAGTTGTTGATCCCGTGGATCGCAACTGTCGGTACCTCGTTCAGCCCCCTACCGTGCCAAGCTTGGCACGGCTACGGGGTTACCAGCGCCCACCGCGTGGAGGTCGATGTAGGTGCCGACTGGCCTTCGAGCGCACCCCCCTCCGGGGCCGCCGCCGCTGCGCCGCCGGCGGGCGCCCCTTGTACGAGTCACTAAGCAATACGAGTTCATTTCATGGCAAGCCCATGATAGGGCGAATACGTTCTAGGTAGTGGTGACATGTGGCAATGTGCACTGAAATTTCGGATGAATCCCGTTGATAGCTGTCACCACATGATGATAGAATGCCGACACGGAAAAAAAATCAATAATGACCAAAACAATACGTGGTCGATCGATACACACATTTATATCGTGCACACAATGTATATCGTGCACACATTTGTAGTAGGTGTTGTATTTGCAACATCATGACTGAACCATTTTGAAGTGACCCTTGGCTTCATGGCGATAAAAGAGTAGTAAAGATAGTTGCCATACGAAGAAAGTAATCTACACATCCTACGATACTCCTCACCTTGTGTTCGTGCGAGAAGCAAAAGTGGTCGAAAGAACATATCTTTTGGTCCATCTACCGCTTGTGGTGAGAGTAATCCGGTGAATCACAACACCACGGTCGGAAATACTTTGTTCACGCAAGCGAATTTGACGAATTCAAACGAGTTGTAATATCAACGAGTTGATCTTCCGATTGCTCGTGGCCATGAAAGAAATGAATGGAAATGAATGTGTTTACAACAATACGGG
>JAPMLY010000769.1:0-45000 GCA_026401115.1 Tetraselmis chui
CGGTGGGGTTGGCGCTGGCCCGCCTTGGCGCCCACGTCACGCTGACTGACCTCCCCGCCATGGTGGCAGTCCTGGAGGTCAACGCAGAAATGAACTTCCCGAAGGGCTTGCTGCAGGAGGGCAGCAGCGCCGCGTGTGACTTGGGCAACGGTACGGTTTCATCTCATGCGCAGAAATGGGGCGAGCCGCTCATCGGAGGCCCTTACGATTTGGGTGCGCTTCCAAAAACTCTATCTGCCAGCGCGTCATTGTTAGTGGTAGCTTGCCTGGTGGGTTGCGGGTCCCACTGAGGGTTTTTCTGTGTTGAGCAGTGATTGGGGCGGACATCGTTTACATGGACGGCAGCTTCGACCCGCTAGTATGCACGATGGTGCAGGCGGCGGCGGCAGGCGCGGCGGTGGTGTTTGCTTATGCGCCGCAGCGAGGAGACGCGCCTTCGTTTTGGGATGAGGAGCCTTCCTCTCGATTCATGGATGTGCGAGATTCGCTGGCTGTCGCTGGTCATTCACAGCTCTGTCTATCTGTGTGTGTTTCTATGTGTGTGTGTGGGGGGGGGGGGGGAGTGCGTGTGTGGGTGTTTCTATGTCTGTATGTGTGTGTGTGTGTGTGTGTTTTTGTGTGTGTATATGTGCGTATGTGTTTGCTTTGTGTGTGTATGTGTGTGTGTTTTATGTCTATGTTTGTGTATTTGTGTGTATATGTGCGTGTGTTTATGTGTCTATATATGGGTATATCTGTGTGTGTGTGTGTGTGTGTGTGCGCGCGCGCGCGCGTCTGTTTCAATGAAAGTTGGGCCAATTGCTTAATGTCGAATCATGCGCCATTCTATTGAGGGTAGGCCTGCCGTGCGTCTGCCCCCCTTGCGAGACCCTCACACCCATCTCTCTTTGCCCATGTCTCCGCAGGCCGCAGAGGCCCACTTCGACGTTGAGGTACTGCAGGCGGACATCCAACCGCTGCCCGAGGACAAAGCGGTCGCCCCATTCGGACACGACACCGCCATTTGGATCTACAACTTTGCCCTCCGCTCTCTCTGAGGCTGAAGCGCCGCGTCTGTCGCGCACCCGCGATCCATAGGCGTGGTGCTCAAGGTTTGGTGTTTTCTTGTTGCCTGTGCGAACGGTTATGTCTCATATAGGTTTTTATGAACAATCAATGAGCCATCTGTCTCCTTGTCGCCTACCTTTAATCCGCACGCTGGGATTGAACTTCATTCTGCAAAGGTGCGTGGACTGACCCTTGACGTAGGCTCATGGGAGGTCATAAGGCGTTCTT
Source organism: Tetraselmis chui (assembly GCA_026401115.1). Classification (NCBI taxonomy): domain Eukaryota; kingdom Viridiplantae; phylum Chlorophyta; class Chlorodendrophyceae; order Chlorodendrales; family Chlorodendraceae; genus Tetraselmis; species Tetraselmis chui. The sequence goes on from JAPMLY010000769.1 coordinate 1,276, forward strand.
GTGCGAGGCACTGTGAGATAGTGACCGCTGGTTTTGGTGTAAAGGAGTCGTTGTGGTGCCTCTATCAGCGCCCCATCGCTATTCACCCATTCAGTCGTACATACAACTTACCCTCGACATGCATTACCCTTCCTGAAGTGCACCTCGAAGACCACCGCGGCCTCAGTCGTCAGTGGCATCCCACGCATTCGCAGTCTGTGCTTTTACGTTGCGCTGGTATGAACATGATTTCATAATGTGGTATCGTTTTGGTGGTTGACAGTTTCGCGGGCTGTGTCTATTTGGCTGCGAGTATGTGAGCTTATGTGAGGCCTACCCTTCTCTTTCACAGTACGCGCACCAAACTCGATGGGCCCTCCTTGCTCCTTGCCCCCCCCCCCCCCCCCTCCCCCCCCTCCCCCCCCCCCCCCCCCCAACACTCCACATAATTTTGGACCATATTTGTTACCCTCGAAAATAACAAATGTAATCATCCATAAATTTTTTTATTTTTTTCTGAACTCCTAGGCAATGCTTTGGCGCCAAAGAAAGATTGCGCCGACAAATAAGGAGGGCTATTCGGTTTACATCGGCTGTCCGATATAATAAATAATTACCTCAGTTTTTCTATTACTTTTATTAGGGGCAAATTCGAGCCTTACCGGGAAGGATTAACCGCGCGTTTGCATGTGGGGCTTTCGCGCCCGCACCCGTCCGACACGCTCTTTCGAACAATCGCAGTGCCGGAAAAAGAAAAAAAGGGCTCCAAAAAGAAAGAAGCAAAGGGCTCGAAACGAAAGAAGCAAAGGGCTCAAAACGCCGCAATACGAAAGACCGTGCGATGGTCGTGCAAATATGATGCGTTAGTGTTAGCAACCGCCTCCATATGTACGGTGCTTATGTACACCGTAGCTATTGTCTTGCCCTAGCACTAAGTGTTGCACTATATGTGGTTCTGTGCGTGCCAACCTGTGGCGGCCGACTGGCCCATCCGTTGCCTTTGCCGGTCGCCGCCCTTTTCTGTTCACTCGCTTTCTCCCCACAATAGCCCCCCTGGCGGGGCCAGCTCGACTATCCCGTGTAACTATATAATCCTTCCTCTATCCAACCCTTGTCCAACAACTGCCGATTACGGAAGGGGGGGGGGGGGGGCTATTGGGCATGCCGGTGTGGAGGAAACGCATGAAATCAGGTGTGTAGACTTACTACCACCGATGTCCGCACAACCCACGGGCAAGTTGCGTTTGGCCACTGCATATGTCGTGTAACTTACTCATACTGCTTTGAGCTTGAATTTTTTGTTTAAGGTACCATTGAACTCGTCTTCTTATTGCGCGTCGAACGTGCCTAATCGGGGGTTCAAAACCCCCAAACTCGATTCTCTCTAAATTATTCCATTTCCCCCGACATTCCGGCAAAGTTTAGCTTACGCGCCAAGCAACAGCCGTCGAGTTCGGCTCACCTAGTGAGGTGATGTGTGTGGGGCTCGGCGATACTATATGCTTATCCGTTCTTCAAATTCAAATGAACTTATTTCACAACATGTACCGGCAAACACGGGCAACCGAGAGAGGAAGACTGACAAGAGGGGATTGGAATCCAAGGCACGGCAAAGGGACGCACTACATTGTACACAAACCTAGTAGATGAAACACAAGAGAACACAAGAAACTTAAGAGCACAACGCATGCAAGCGACAAGCAGCGCCTCACGCGCCGCGCGAGGAAGCACGGAGACGCTTGCGGCCCATGGCGCGTGTGGCGAGTACTCTCCTATTGCAATACATATGAATGTGGGACTCGTACGTATCGCGACTTATTGCATTCCGAACTCTCCGAGGAAGTGTACACTCGCAGTTGTACGACAATTGTAGTTTGCTCAAATCTCGATACATTATTAGCATGCTGACTGGCCAGATTAACTAAGCGACACGACGCGCATGATCACGTCTGTCCGAGGCGGCAGTCATCACGTCACATGAGACGAGCTTCCGAGGGTTGCGTGCCGCTTCAAGACTGAAGGCGAGATAGCCTGGGCTACTTAAGTTAGCGCGGTGAAGGGAGGAGGCAAGTCAACTTGTATTTTCTCTTGTAAGTTACATTGATTTATATTGCAAACATTGACTACTCTCTCGCAACTTCTTTACTATAATGCATTAGCCGTAATTAATTGTTGCGCACTATGTTATGTAAGCAAAGTGTCACAACGCCGGTGAAGGACGCCGTGGCAGAAGAAAGCATCCGAGCCGAGCAAGAAGCGGCCTCCACATCATCCGCGGCGGCGGACAACCCGCGCGTGACGTTGTTCGCGTGGGCGACATGGACGGCGAGAGAACCTTTTGGCGCCAATAGGTAAATACCTTGCCCTCGTGTCACCCTTCACAGACGGTTGTCTACCGGGCCAAGGCTTTAAAAAATCCGTGGCGTGGCTGCCGACAACACCAAATTCCGTGACCGCCAAGGGACTAGAGCGGATGTCGGGGCGGCTCGATCTCCTCGCCCCCTCCGAGTACTTCTCAGACTAGGTTTTCTCAGCACGGCATAGAGCGACATCGGGATACGGGGGACTAGAAACGCCGAACAAATTGGAAACGACGGCATCAATAGCAATATATGACCCTCGGATGTCATGGTAGTGCAATACACCCACATCCGCATGGAGGCCGTCGTTGCCGTTGAGGAGTATGTTGTAGGACTACTAACATCGCGGGGTCCGTGAGAACCTCGACGCCAACCCCGAGTTGTGCGGCACGAACCTCGGTGATGATTTCCGCACGGGCTGTCACTAACCAAGAGTGAGCGGCATGGCCCGAAGCATCTCCGCCGCATCGAGCCAAGCGGTCAGCCAAGTGGTTAGTGCGACGAATTACAATCAATGATATACGCATTCTGCACGAAAATTTTATTTCTTACTTCGTACCTACCCGTACCCTGCGGCAACTCTACCCATGCATCCTCATCAATCCGGTAAATTAAATCAAATATACCACTCTATATTCATATTGGGCGTGGTATTGAGCTGCGCGCGATTTTTTTTAATTGTTTTTTGCATCCCCCTATATGGGACTTCCAGGTAAGCCCGCACAAACACCCCCGACGGGCGTCCCTTATATTCGCAAACAAAATATCAAGTTATCGTGATGGTGTTGCTGCTTGCGCTGCGCTTCGGCGCGCACGATCGGCGCGACTTCGGATTCCTGAAGACGGCCCTTGGTCCGGGTGCTACTTCCGGGTGTGCTGGGTCAGCACCGCTTGCCAAGCTTCACCCCCTCCTCCACTGTCGCGGGGAGGGGCACCTCCTGCCAAAGCTAGGGCTCCAATATTAACAATTTTGAGAATTTTTTTGGGTGATAGACTCCGAGTTTCAGCGGCTTCCAACCCGCCGCGGTGCAACTCGGCCAACTCAATCTGAGCCCGACATGGCAGCCAACCCCTCCGCTCCATCAGTAAACGGCGAGGAGGCCGTGAATGCGGAACGGGCTGAAACACAGGGTAGCCTCCCACCTTTGTATCACAACATCGATTGCGATGCACGAGGCAGCCCCGGATCGATTCGGTGCTCCATATCACTGTCCAGGTTGTGCGACGCGACAGTCTTGTGTGCTACGTGTGTCCGCTTGAGCGTCAGTTCCTGTCGTTCGCTGTAGGAGACGAAGCGGGCCAAGTCGACGTCGTGGATGAGCTCGACTTGGACAGCCTTGAGGAAGGCGACGTAGAGGAGGTCGAGCCCGACGTGTTCGACTTTTCTACTCTGAGCCTTAAGGACGACCACCGTAATCGCCCGCTGTGGGTCTGTCCCAACGGCAGCGTCTTCCTCGAGACTTACTCACCAATCTACAAGCAGGCAACTCCCCCGCGCGTGCTGACGCTAGGGGCTATGGTAACAGGGGAATGAATTTGTCACGTAGCCGCGTATCTCTCTTATTGGAACGGGCGGTTCTTGTGTTGCTGTGGGCGCAGGCGTACGACTTTTTGATTGCCGTCGCCGAGCCGCAGTGCCGACCCGAGGCCGTTCACGAGTATCTGCTCTCGCAGCACTCCCTCTACGCTGCGGTTTCCATCGGACTGAGCACGGAAACCATAATCTCCGTCCTGAACCGCCTCAGCAAAGTGGAGCTTGCGCCTCAAGTGTGCCAGTTTATTCAGGACTCGACGGAGAATTTCGGAAAGGTACGCTTCTGACTTTGGGTGTATGATGAGGGAGCACTCCATTGAGATAGCGCGATCACATAATGCGTCCATCCTACGGCACAGTATGGTCAGGGAGGACCTTACGAGTTATTTATGTGGTTCCTCCTGTGCGTCGCCATGCGAAGGTCAAGCTGGTGCTGGATCAGTCGCGGTTCTATGTGGAAAGCCCACACCCCGACATTCTGAAATACCTCATGAGCGACACCGTCATTCAGGTAAAAATGGGCCCGGCTGCCCTCCCCGCCCTCCCTGCACACACGCACACACACGTACGCACGCACGCACGCACGCACGCACACACACACACACACACACACACACACACACACACACACACACACACACACACACACACACACACGCACACACACACACACGCACACACACACGCACACACATACACACACACAAACACACACACACACACACACACACACACACACACACACACACACACACACACACACACACTTTCTCTCATGGTGTCTGGATGCGTTGTTGATCAGCAATAGTACGAATATGTGCCCTATTCTACGCCCCGCCTGAATTCATCTCTCCTTCGGATTGCAGGACGCTCTGACGCACGGTAAGAACACGCCTCTACGGACAGGAAGGGGCCTGCTGGACGATGTGGTCATAGATTTGGCAATGACTGGGATACAACAGGCGGACGGTGGGCGGGGCCACACCGGTGCGGTACCGTCGCAGCCAGCCACGCGGAAAACTGCCCCTGTGGGGACTCAGCAGGACGCGGAGGACGAGAGGCCGTTGGATGAGGAGATGGAGGCGGCATTAGAAGCGGAGGCAGCGGGGCCACCAGGTGCTGCTGCTGCTGGGACACGGCCGACAGTTGTAGAGGATGAAGGGCCTCTGGATGAGGAGATGGAGGCGGCTTTTGATGCGCTGCCTTCGCGCACCGCAAATGGAAACCGTGGGTTGACTGTGCCCGCTGAAGAGGGGCCTTTAGAGGAGGAGTTAGAGGCTGCTTTTGGGGAGGAGAGGGCTGGGGTAAGGGTCAGCCGGGATGGGAATGCACGACAGGCATCCGTCCCACGTAAGGTGAGCATGGGAGGGTCAGGGGCGGTGGGGCGTACTGAAGCGGCCGCCCGTCCAATGGCGACATCCGATGCAGCGGCGGGCCCATCTGGCGCCGAAGGTGGAGGACGTAATGTGGGAGTGGAGGACAACATGGAAGGCGGATCAACGGCATGGCAGGGCGAAAGGGGGGACACGTATGCGGAAATCGCGCCAGCAGCGCAGCAAGTATACAGCTTTGAGGTAGGTTTCGGCTAGATCAGGCATCCTTAATGCTTCGGAAACTTTGGGTGTGTTTCTGTGATGCTGGTGAAATAATGCGGGTACGTGCGTGTGTGTTTGTGTGTGTGATATGGGAGTGAGTGTGCATTGCTATGCGGCCCGGTGGTCATCGTGCAGGTGCGGCCAGACTTGGTGGAGCGCGTGAAGGAGCGCTGCCTCCCCTCCGGCCTCAATTACCCCATGCTTGAGGAGTACGACTTCCGAAACGACTCTACCAACCCCGATGTCGCCTTCATGGACTTGAAACCTACAGTCCGGCACCGACCCTACCAGGTACACGAAGCCCTCTCCTCAAAACCCAAAAGCCCGCCAACCCCCCTCTTGAGAGCCCACTTATGTTTGTAACATTCGGTGTGTTTGTGGGTGATCAGGAAAAGGGGCTAGCAAAGATGTTTGGCAATGGACGAGCCAGAAGCGGCATCGTTGTCCTTCCTTGCGGCGCAGGGAAGACTCTCGTGGGCATCTCCGCCGCGCAACGGATCCGTAAGAGTTGTCTGTGCCTCGTCACTAACTCAGTCTCCGTCGACCAATGGCACAACGAGTTCAGACGGTGGACGACGCTCGAGGCAAGTGGAGCAGAGGGGTATATCATTTGCAGGGCATAGCCTTATCGCGACCATTTGAACCATATCATTTCAGAGTTTGCCATATGAATCATACCACTGAATGCGAAGATGCCGCAGCGCGATTAACGTCTTGTGTGTTTCATGTGCGCAGGATAAGCAGCTGATGCGGTTCACTGCAAACATCCGGGAAGAGCTTCCGCAGTCCGGTCAGCTGGACGTCTGCATAACCACATACAACATGGTGGCGTACAACGGCCGTCGGAGCGAGCAAAGCAAAAAGGTATCGCCAGTGCTAGTTTTCTGTGACTGTTGGGTTGCGCTCTGTACCCCGCAGTGGGCTCATCCCGCATGCGTGGGTTGCTTGTCCCAAAGATCATGCAGGCCATAACCAGCCAAGACTGGGGACTACTGCTGATGGATGAGGTGCATGTGGTGCCCGCGCAAATGTTCCGCAAGGTAGTGCCAGACCATAAACTCTAATTGCATGTTTCGAGCTGTTATGCACTCGAGAAAGAGGGGAAGGGCGAGAGGGGTGGACGAGGGGTTACGGAGGTGGCTGTGTCCGACCTGCTGTTGCTGGGGGCCCTCATTTGCCGTGCCAGGTTGTGGGCGTCGTCAAGAGTCACTGCAAGCTCGGCTTGACGGCCACGCTGGTGCGCGAGGACTCGTTGATCAAGGACCTCAACTTTCTGATCGGCCCCAAGCTGTACGAGGCCAACTGGCTCGACCTCGCGCGTGACGGCCACATCGCTAACGTCCAGTCCAACGAGGTGAACGCGCCAGTCGCTCCGTTGTCCCTGTCGCTGCTGATGATATCCACCCCCCCCCCCCCTCCATTGCGCTAACTCCTCGCTCCATTTTCACCACGCATTGCATCCCCCATATGTGCAGCTCATGGTTTTCATCCATTGTGGTACTCAATTTCATTCCATTGCTCCCCATGTCAATCTCATCGTCGACCTGGTGTTCCATTTCAGACTGGTCATCTTCCTTTCATGCTTTCAGGCCAGTTTACCCCAATTCAACCCACTACATTGGGGGTTATTTAACTTGACCTCAATATCCGCACAGTCCCAAAAGGAAGCCAACTCACTGCATTCCATTCCTTGCGATTGTCTGAACGGAGCCACTCTTGTCCCCGATTCGCCGCAGGTGTGGTGCCCAATGCAGAAAGAGTTCTTCCGCGAATATCTTAAGCCCGATAACTCATCACTGCGGCAGCTCCTGTACGTGCTCAACCCCAACAAGTTTCAGGTGAGTCAAAACAGCAGCCGCGCTAGCTTTAATGCGTTCCAAGATAGTTAGTGCAGATGCTCCCCATCTTGAGCTCCATCGACGGGCTACCCCAAAGCTGTGCCCACCTGCTGCTCAGGCTTGTCAATGGCTGATGGAGTACCATGAGCGAGTGAGGGGCGACAAAATCATCGTGTTTTCAGATAATCTATTCGCCCTGCGGGAGTACGCTTCTCGGCTGAAGCGCCCCTTCATCTGCGGCGCCACCTCCCACGCCGACCGCACACGAATCCTCTACAACTTTAAAAATAACCCACAGGTTCGCTCCCCCTCCCCCCCCCCCCCCCCCTCTTTCCCGCCCCCCCGAGTTATGAGTCGCAGCACATTGGGCTGTATTCACATTTCGTCTGTGATGCGGGGTAGTGGACATTGAAGAAATAGTGAAGGGTTTTGTATGACCCTCATTGTAACGTTTTCTAGGGATGGGTGTTGCGATGAACGCACGTGCATGGCTCACGATTGATATGGTGGCAGGTGAACACGATATTCCTGTCCAAAGTAGGGGACAACTCCATCGACATCCCGGAGGCCAACGTACTGCTGCAGATCTCCTCCCACGCGGGATCTCGGCGGCAGGAGGCGCAGCGACTGGGCCGTATCCTACGCGCCAAGCGCACCAGACAAGGGGCGGATCCCAAGGAGCACAACGCCTTCTTCTACACCATCGTGTCTCAGGACACTCAGGTTTGTGCATGTCAGGAGTGACTGATTGATGCACTCCAGGAATATCATGAGTAAAAACAAGAGGAATATGGCCCAAGAGGAGATCTCATGGCCATGCATGTGTGTGTGTGTGTGTGTGTGTGTGTGTGTGTGTGTGTGTCTGTGTGTTGCAGGAAATGTACTATTCAACCAAACGGCAGCAGTTTCTGGTGGATCAGGGGTACGCCTTCAAGGTCATCACCAACCTGTTGGACGGCGCAGGCTCTGCGCAGCTTCAGCTGAGTAGCCACAACGAACAGCTCAATCTCCTCGCCAAGGTGCACTCCCCCTCATCCCCCCTCCTTTGGGAGTATGTTCTCTTTCATGGTTACCAGGTTTGGTGTAGTTGCTGAGACTTGTGACACGTCAACTGGACACAGATTCTATCCACTGCGGTGGAAGACGCACATGAAGTCGAGGAGGTGCCCGGCGGCGGCGAGGATGCCGGAATGACGCCCGCCGCTGCGGTCCCCCGAGCCAAAGCCCGCCGTGTGATGGCGTCACTGAGCACAATGTCAGGCGCCGAAGGGAGGCTGTACATGGAGTACAGCACCGCTGCTGGGGACAAGTGAGCGATTCCTTCGTGTTGGGGGGTGCACGACCCGTCGACTGGTGCATAGCCGTAGAGGCATTGCAGTGCGCAATCAAGGCGGAAATCCATCGACCCCCATTGTGCAATTATTTCAATTTCGGACATGTGAAAGGCGTCATAGTGGAGACAGTTGTTGCCACCTTTTAAACCATAAGTTGCTGTGATTCATCTAAAACAAACGCACAAACACACTCGCTATGCAGTTCACTCGTGAGGTGGCTGCATGGCAAACTTGTTTTCGTGCACAGAGGCGCTAGGCGCGCGCCGGTCTGCTCATTCACTTGTCCGCATCCGGGTCCGCGTCCGCTGACCCATGCACAGACTGCTCCACGAGCTTGCGCATGTCGTTCAGCACCCGCTGCTCTTTCTTCGCCTTCTCCTCGAAATTGAGCTGCGCCAGCGCCGCCTTCTCCTCTGCCGTGTAGACCTACGCGCCCAAACAACAGTCAGTCATGCAGCCCCATCAACGCCACCCCAAAACTTGCCAAGCAGAAGCTGAGCTTCCCCCTGAACACACACAAAGCCCCCCATACCTGGTTCTCCTTTCTGATTCGGATGGCATTCATCCTCGAGTGCCTGCTGCCACTCATGATGTACCCCAAATCCTCATAGTTTTGAATCTCGTCCGCCGTCATGCCCACCTCACCACGACGCGGAATACGCTTGCCACTCTGCACAAACGCCGCCATCGCCTCGCCCTCGCCAGGCAGGAGCGCTTTACCGTACGCGTTGCCCGCCGCTTTGGCATGATGCGGCAGCTCTGGCCCTACGAACGCATTCTCCTCCTGCGCCTTGATCCTCGCTGCCTCCGCCGCCTCCGCAGCCACCCGCAGCTCTGCCAAGTACGCCATCAACACGGCGGCCTCCTGCAAAACATATCAAAACGAAACGAATCACGCGTCGCCCAACGACCGAGGACGCAGACAGGGCCGATCAGCGCAAACTATGCACGGATGCTTTACAGAATGCTGCACATGCACCTGCTTGTCCAGCTCATTCACCGGCTCATCTGGTTCCGCTTCAACGATTTCCTGAGCAGTTGTAATTTTGGGTGTGTCGAGCGGGAGGGCTCAGTGAATGTCCTCTGCTACAGTAAATATACTCTTCGCTTCCCCGCAATGCACATATAGAGGAGGGCGGGTGGAGAATAAGGAAGGAGCGTCAGCGGCAGCGGCACACCTTAGTGCTCAGTTGTTCATCTTCCATCGCCGCATCCAGCAACGATGTGTCATGGAGGCCATCCTTTTCACCGTTGTCAACATGGGCTGCCGTGACAGCCCTGCATGATGTAACAGCGCACGCAAGACAGCTCAGGCACGAGCTGGGCGAGGTAGACCTCAATCCACAACGAGAATTGCGGCGTAATTAATATCATCCTCATTGTAACAATGGCGACGCACTCTTCATCCGATGGAGTGTCGCGCTCTGGTGAGACAGAGGGCGATGGGGTGTTGTCCCATATGCAGTAGCGGTTCAGCTTCATGAGCTCCCTCCGCTTCAGCCGCCGGCTGTCACAACGCATGCCACACAAAATGAGCGTTTTCGAGGGTTATGTCTGCAAATGCATTGGCTGAGCGCCACTTTGCACTGCCATGCGCTCACCCCCACCTTCTGCAGCCCAGCACAGCCCACTCTATCTCCTATTTGCCTCACCCTTTTCCCTTTTCAGTGCTTCCAGCACATGGGGTGCATAAATTGTTTGTGACATGAAAATACGTTTGTACTTACAATTCTTGAAAGTCGGCGGAGCTGAGCCCCGCCTCGATGTCTTGGTCTTGGGACGCGGGGTGCGGCTCCAGGTGGACGCCGTAGCTGCGGAAAACATAAAGCCCAGGCTCAGTTCAGCGGGTCCGAGTTCACGAAAGGGTGCTGCCATTTCTAAAACCGAGGCGTGCGACTCGGGAGATTATTACCCTGACACGACGAATTGTAATAAACAAACAGATTCAGCGTGTTGGTAGCGAAAAAGCTCTTCACCTTCTCACGTCTACGCCGATCCACTCCTCCCGACCACCACCGCCACCACCTCGCCCACCTTCCCCTCTGTACCCACCTCCGCCTCCTCTTCCACCCTGGTCCCGTCCATAGCCGCCACCGTACCCGCCCCCCCTCTCCTCCCGCCCGTATCCGCCCCGCTCGTCACGCTGGACTCGATTCCCGTCCCACTCCCGACCGCCGCCCCTCCAGCTGTCACGCTCAGGCGGTCCAGGCGGGCGACGCTCGTCTTCGTACCGTCGGGGTGGAGGGGGAGGGAGGCGTTCGCGGTCCCTTCTGGGGCTAGGACTGCGACTGGGAGACCGCCTGCGAGACATGGTTTCAGCGAGCAGCGCCCTCCGATGGCGTGCTTAACGCAGCAACAGAAGGCCGGTACAGAAGGATGCCGGATGGCGGATGGCCAGCGAGTTGGTTTCTCCCAGCTCTAGAATGTATCAAGGTAGCTATCAGGGCTGAGAGCAGTGGGTTCTGTCCGAAAGACTTGCTGCTTGTTGATACTGAGCAGGGGACGCCGTACCCGCGACGTCGCTTCCTGGGCGAGCGGGAGGTCATGGGGAAGGCGGAATAAAAAGCAAAACTATCTGTAAGGGTCATTGTTCCATACGAGTGGCCCTGTCGAGTTATAAACATCTTAAATCCACAGAACGTACCGCTTGGTGCCCGGGTATAATTTTTTTGTGTAGTGCCACGTCGCCTTGTTATTTGTGCATGTGTATCTCGCATAATTCTTATATATAATTTTTTACAAGAAAAAGAAGTGGAGGCCACCAAGCAAAAAGAAGAAAAGAGGGAAAAACCCAAGCCCGAGGAACAGGAAGGCATGCCACAGCGTCAGCACTGCCCTCCTGAAGAGCGTCGCGGAGATAGGAACCCAGAGTGCCATGAAGAGCAGCAGAAAGACGTTGCATGATTCTACGTCGCACATCCCCCAAAAAACGCCGAAAAGAAACAGAAATAGATCGACGAACGAAATGTTGCATACGGACATAACTGTCAAAGCGCAAAGAGCGAGAGCCATTCCATACGAATGGCCCTGTGGAGTGATAAACATCTAAAATCCACAGAACGTACCGCTTGGTACCCGGGTCATTTTTTGTGTAGTGCCACGTCGCATTTTTTTTTGTGCGTATGTATCTCGCATGATTCTCGAGATTGGAATTTTTTCGACGCACATACCAAACTATAGTTCCAAACATGCTAAAGGTGCGCTGCGCCGGAGCATAGTCCCTCCACACAGTCTTTGCTTGAGCAAAGACTCTCGTCGACGAGCACTGGTAGAAAGATGTCCGTGATGTTTGTCGTTCGGAGGGAAATCGACCTCTCGGACCGCACCTACGCCCAATGACCGGGATTTCTTCGAAAAGTGTTGACATGGACATGAGGCACAATTTTAAACCGGCCACAACATGCGGATCTCGGATTGGAGGTCATACATTCTCCCGAGGCACTAGGACGTATTGTTGCTATTCCGTGATGCTTGCTAAAGGAATAGCGAATAGGGACCAATTACAATTAAGTATATGTGTGGACTATCTAGCGAAGATCGTTGCTACCCACTACGTGCATGAGCTACCCCGCAAGTCGCTATCGACAAAGTTTAGCAGAGGATATTGCTGCGAATTGTTTAAACAAAATATCGCAAGTTACGCTTCTAGATTTTCGATTACTTCGGCGCCTATCTACCTTTCGCTTGACAAAGTGGGCAAGTCACCAAGTGATAGGTCTTGGTGACTTGCGATAGTCCGGGATAGATTACGCGCCAAGCGAATGCGTCCGCCGCTCACTCCAACACAAGCCACGCATGATTCCATGATAGCGATAACCACTACTTGTTGAATATGTGGGGCGCTAGCGATAGTCCTAGGATGCCTTCTGCTAGACGGTGGCAGACCACTGATGTTGCGTTGTCACGTTGCTGGCATCCCTCGTTATTGTACGGGTACTTGTAGTTGGCGAGGCAGCCCAAACCTATATTATAGAGCGGTCGCTCAAACCCATAGTGGTTTGGTAGTTGTATTTCGTTATTTTGTTTTGCATGTATGTCTTGTATATTGTTTGAAAGTCGCTACAAACGCTATCTCCGCCTACTTCCCACTCCCCTCATCGGGGGCGCCCACGCACGTCGCCCCCGTCTACTCCTTCCTCTCCCTCCCTCCTCCCTAATCGTAGCGGGTAGGTACGGGAGGGGGGTGGCTATGTGCGTCCTTTTGCGATCTAATCTGCTCCCCGGGCCTTGTTATGGCAGGCCAATGGGCCGTTGACCGGCCTTCGCGTCTTGTTCCCGCGGGCCGTCCCGACTGGCTTCTCCCTCTCCTCTTCACCTTTTCGCCCGGTCTTCCACGTCTCGACCTCCCCGTCGTGACTATGCTGCTCGCCGTGCCCGTGCTACGGTCCGTGTGTCGACTGCGGTATGCCCCCCCGCATCGGGCCGCCGCGCCACTCCTCGTCATCATGCGCGACGCCCTCGTTGCTCCGCTCTTTCTCTACCCCCTCCTTCTGGCTCTTGGGGTTTTGTCGTACGCGCAACTTAACGCGTATGCTACACGTGCCGCCCGTCGTCCACTTGCGAGTCATCCCGGGTGTGGGGTGCGGGTGCTGATGTGTGGCGGGCCACTAGTGTTGTTGTTGGTAGGCGACGAGTTGCACGTGCCGTTGCTGGTTCGCGGGAGGCTGCCGGTGCTGGTCGGCGCACGGCTCTTGCGGCTGCTCCAACACGCGGACATAGGGCTATTGTTGGTGGTGTTGTCGCTACCACTGCTGCTGATGCTGCCGGTGTTGCTTTTGATGGTGACGTTGCGGCTGCATGCGGTGATGTTGCGGCGGATGGTTGGCGATTAGTTGTTGTTGCTGGTATTTGTAGGCTATCTTTGCGCTCGCCCAATCGGCTCGCGCAACAGTCATCGTAGCTCTCGTACATGCGCAAGGTGACAGCTTCCACTCGGCCGCGTCTACACAGCCGAGACTTTTTACTTTGCTCTAATATAGGATGGCTACAGATAAACAAGTTGTAGACGAAATTCGTGACGCGCCGGAAATTGTCACATCTTTAGAATTCAAACAAAAGGAGCAACGCTTACTTGCTAACGCAGCGGTATCTCAAGACCGTCTAAATGGCCAATTTCAGCAAGCCTTTACATAGCTAACGGCTGCGCTTAGCTCGACCCTTGTCACTCAACCAGCGGTAGCAAAGCAAGTCCACACACTGCCAACCAGTATTGTCGGCGTAGACGACACGCCGAAGGGCGGAATTACGGAGCACGACACATGTAGCGCACAACTGCCAACCAAGCGACCATCGATCAACCCTACCGTGCAACCGTTGGCCCCAACCCCAGCAACGACGGTAACCCAAGCAGTCACGTTAGATAATGACTACCACATTGACACATAGCTATGAGGACACTACATTGCCTAGGGCCTCGAGCTACCCCTCCCGATATCTCGACGGCCCACAAATCTGGAAGCTTACTCGTGACACAAATCGCCACCTCTTGGCCCGCCGGCAAGCGCCACGCTCGAAGAATACCGCGCCACGGCCTGTCACGCCGCCTACGCCGCCTGCGCTAACACGGCGAGCATATCAGCTATGGAAAACATTCAGAATTACCCCAAGGACTCGCCGGAATTCAAGGCAGCGGTCGTCACCATGCGTCAAAGCAATCACACCCACATGGCGCTCGAGGAGGTCACCCGTGTGCGGGTATCCTACATCCGACACACCAAGGGCGGAGGGGAGACGAGCGATTCGGACTACGCTTTCGCGGAAGTCGCTTGCGAGCTTTCCTTAAACCGCGACCACACGTTGCCTCCTCCGAGTACGACAACCTACACAACGCTTTCATCGACAAGACGCTCGAGTGCCCTTACTCGATACCGCCAAAGCCACCGCTGGAGCTACTTTCGCACGTAAGACACCGGACCGACCTGCTCCCGACCGTCCGAACCCGAATCATAACCCAGCCCCAAGACCCCAAACCAAGCCCAAGCTACCACCGACAGACAACGCCGACCCCAAAGACTCGACCCCCAAAAACTCGAAGCCCAAGAGCCCCGGCAAGAACGCCATATGGTGTGATCCGCCGCGCCACGTCCTGCAACGACCGTTCCAACTTCATGCGTCTCCGCGTGCGGAACACACCGTCCGAGTGGAAGCGATTAGGCACGAGCGAGCAAGTTCTAGGCTGGATTCGTCGAGGGGTTCGTACACCTTTCATCGGCGGCCATCGGCCCCCACCTTTCAACATCGGCACCTCCATGCTCGACGCAACACAACAACAACTCGACTTCATGGACTCCGAGCTCCCAAGATTCATGCAATTATGCGCCTGGAAGCCGGGACAGCGCACTATATAGGTTTCCATAAGGTTTTTAGTCCCGAAACCGAGCGAAAACAAATGGCGGCTCATTATTGACCTACGCCCCCTGAACAAGTACTCAAAGGAGCACAAACTAGCTTACTAGACACTCACGCACCTAAAGAACCTGATGCGCGCCGACGACTAGATGGTCTCCTTCGACCTCACGGACGGCTACTACATATTCGGCATACGGGAAGAGGACAAAGACTTCTTTACGGTAAATTATCGCGGCACCTTGTACCAGCTAGCCGGCCTCCCGATGGGCTGAAAGTGCAACATCTACTATTTTTGCCTTCTCACCGAAGTTTTCACCCGACACCTTCACGAACCGCTGCCGAGCCTCACCCGGCCCAATCCTCGCGAGTGTGGGACCAAGACCCCCCCGACGCTATGAAGAGGCGCCCGATGAAGAGGCGCCTCTATTCCTTCCGTACATGGACGACTTCTTATTTTTTGCCGAAAGCAAATACGCATAGCTCCAAGACCGCATAGCGTCCCTACTCGACCGCCTCGGGCTAGGAAGCAACCCCAAGAAAGGCCACTAGGAGCCTACACAGTTTGCGAGTATATCGGCCTCCTAATCGACACTACAACCTCTACCTTCCAAGCCCCTCCTTCGAAGCTACACGCCATTGCTACCTTATCCCGGACCCTAATGCAATGCGTTGTACGGGACACCCGCTGGCTCCATGCTAGACACCTCGCTATACTCGCAAAAAAAGGGCAGTACCTCTACCTAGCCATCCCGGTGGCTCGCTTCTACCTCCGCGAACTGCACGACGTCCTCGCTACTCGGACATGATGGGGAGGACTGGTAAAACTCACCTATCAAATGAAGCGGGTCCTCCAGTGGTGGGCGCAAGTCCCTTCCGCCAACAACGGCCGCTCCATCTTCTCCCCAATCGAGACCGCCTACCTACACAACGACAACTCAAGTTACGGTTACGACTATGCTTACGGTTACGGGGCAATATTGAACGAGTAACTGGAAGCACGGGGTTTTGGGTCAACGGCAAATCAACATGAGCACATCACATCATGGAAAGAGTTGAAGGCCGTGCGACTCGCAGTCCTTCGTTCCCCCCGCTATTGTGCCGACGAAAAGTACTCTTGCACGAGGACAATCAAGCAGTGGTGGATTTACTCAGTCACCTTACGTCCCGGTCGCCCGCCATGATGGACGAGCTTCGAAAACTCTGGGTACTCATCGATACGAGCGACATCAACATCCGCGCGCTACATTCGATCCGCGGCCAACGTCCGGGCCGACCGACTCAGCCGCGAAGTAGACAAAGATGATTGGCAGCACAACCCATGCATGTTCACTTACCTGGACTCGTTGTGGGGCCCCTACTTCATCGACAGATTTGCCGCGCAAGGCATCACACATCTCAATCGCTACAATGCCCGTTGGCGAGACCCATCCGCCGAAGCCGTGGACTGTCTCCATTTCCCCGACAACCTTTGGACGTCGGAGGGCGCCCGCCGGCGGCTCAGCGGCGGTGGCCCCGGAGTGGGGTGCGCTCGCAGGCCCGTCGGCGCCTACCTCTACCTCCACGCGATGGGCGATGGTAACCATGTAGCTGTGCCAAGCTTGGCACGGTAGGGGGCTAAACGAAGTACCGGCAGCTGCGATCCGCGGGATCATCAGCTATCGGGAAGCCATGTACGGAGGGTTTTGGACAGACATAATACCGTACACCAACACTAAGATCTCCCGCTCGTTCCGTCCAATATGTTTTTTTGCGACTGAATACTCACACATACTCTCCCGACAAGGGGACGGGGCGGTGTATGCGAAATATTTTTTGGCGAAAGGGGGTACGGACGGATCATCAATGGGACGCGGGTGTTGGAGCTAGCGGCGGGCAACCGGGAAGAAGCGCAAGGGCAGGCGCTCGCTAGCAATCATCCAGCCCAGTGGGATTCGAGTCTCCCTGGGGGTGAGGCTAGGAGCTACGCAGAACGGAGGAGGGTCGCAGCCGGAGGAGCGACACGGTATGGCGGCGGAGGTCCACAAGATCGCCCGCCACCGGAAAAACCCGGTACGGAGGGTTTTAGGAAACATAATTTCAGTGCCCAACATCTTTTGAGGACTGGCGACTCGATCAGCGAGTTCGACCAACCTCTGCCCCAGTCGGTATCCAATTATCGAAAGGATGCCCAAGTCAGGGTGCCTAGGGACCTTGCAACGGCTCTATGTTTATGAAGGCGGCCCCTTGACATCGTAAACCGCTAGGGGAGGGTACGGGCGGATTTTGCACGATCACATAGGTGTTGGAAACAGACGGAGACGGACATGGGACATGAACAAATGTGGCGCGGAGGCAGGACCGCCAACCACATATCGTTTTTAGGTATGGACTTCCCTCCTCCCCAGCCCCCGGAGGGGTAGGGAAGTTTAGGCTAGGAGGCGAGTTGTGACGGGAGGAGCAGCGATATTTCGGACGGGGGAGCGCGTGGATCGGGACGGGACCGTCGACGACATGTGCGCCGGGGTTTCTCGCCTGCTTTTCCCCGCCAACTCCGGCACGACACGGAGTCGCAGATGAGCAAAGGTCAGGTAGGCCCGTCGCGACGAGCGCCAACTGATTAGCTAGGCTGTTCAGCGCCCTCGCAAAACCTAGAGCATGCTTCGCATCGGGGAGACTAGCGATAAATTATTTTCATAATTAGTGTACAATTACTGTTTACTAGCATGAATTTGACGGCATTTTTACTCCCATTTGAGAGGTTGGGATTAATGATTCATGGCGTATATCTTACGATCGAAAAGGTACTCTAGAAGGCCTGATCATATGGGCGCCCGAAGACACCCGTTAACTCGGTGATTGTTGTGAACAATTTTCAATTTTCAATTTGGACGTCGGAGACCAATTGATGCAACCCACCTTGGACGCTGCTTCCCGACCTCGTCCGAAAGTTGGGCCAATTTGGCGCCGAAGCAACAGTCATCGCGCCGTATTGGCCCACCAAATAGTGGTACCAAGTACTGAGCGAGCTATCCAACGAGCAAATCATGTACCCCCTTCCCGAGATTTATTCTTTCTGGGCGAGCGCGGAGCGTACGAGGGCGTCGGACCGCCCGGCTGGAGCGTCACAACCCTCCACGTATCACACCGACTTGGCTCCGCCGATCACGGGGAAGTATCAACCCAACCCCGACCGCCCGGACGTATGCGCCCATATCCAAACACATCCAGACAATCGCGGACAACGACCACCTCGCCGCACCACTGAAGTACCGACTCATCGAACCTTCAGCCCACGCACTTTGGTACGCCTCGATGCGCAACCACGTCGCCAAACTCGTCGGGACGGACGACTTGGGTGACCTCGTGCTCGACTTCCTCACCGGATTCCTCCGCCCCACCACCTACAACAACTACGTCACCGGAGTGCGACATTCCACAGTTTTTTCATTTTTTGCGGTGACGAGGGCATCACCCCGCTACAAGCTACCGCGGCCGATATGCTTCGCTTTACAACACGGTTTGCCCGAGTAGGAACCGTCGCGGCCAGCAACCTCCAACTCTACTTCTCAACGACCAACACATTCTTTTGCGACCACTTTAAGGTGCCGGTGGCGCATGGACCACTCCTAACGGACGCACGTCGAGGACTCGCCATGCAACACTAGCCCATCACCGACCCCGACATTTGCGTCCCAATCTTAACACTCATCGTACAACATATGCCATAATTCGCCACCAGAGACTGGATCCGGATCCTACGGCTCCGCGAATCCCCGAGATTACTCGGGTTCGGACTCGGTCTCGTGGGTCCGGACCCTAGAATCACAGATAATCGCGAGATCCGGACCCTAGAATCACAGGTAATCGCTGGATCCGAACCCTAGGTTCGGTAGGTAATCGCGGGACCCGAACCCTAGAATCACAGGTAATCGTTGGATCCGGTACCAGTTATTGTAAGTAATCGTTGGATCCGGTACCAGTTATTGTAAGTAATCGTAGGATCCGGATCCAGTTATTGAAAGTAATCGTTGGATCCGGTATTCATCGTACTTTAATGGATCCGCGGTAATCGCGAGTACCTCATCCTCGCAAAACGATGCGGAATCGCGATACCCAATCAATACTCACGATTCCGAGTATCTCACGATTTTGTGGTGGCCCGAAGTGACACGCTGTTTTTTTGGGAGGTACTTGGCAATGCAAATCTGCTGAGGTGTATGTCTAGGATTGGTTCAATAGCCCTGATTGTTGTCATTCCGCAGCCTTGAATCGATTGTAGCCCACCCAAGGGCCAGTTAAACGGTGCGTACGCGCTTGAAATCCACCATAATCTGCCCGTCCACATCAAACTCCTATCATAGTTAGCAACAATGGCGGGGCAAGCGGGAAGTATTATACCGTCTAGATAAGGGAAGAGCTTGTCATCGACGGCTATCCAACGTATTGAAGGGGAGCTTGTTGGAATTCAGATAGGGTGTTCAGGATACCTCAGTCAAAATCTAATGTATGGGATCCAAGCATGAGCAGGCGCATAGAACTAGTAGAGATGTAGAAATTGAATTTGAAGTACAAATTTCCCCCAAAATGCGCAATTTGTATCAATTTGCATGAGTACTTCGAGTACTTGTTGGAATCGCGAACCCAACGAATCCAACGGGACCAAAAATTTAGAAGTACTCATGTACTCGGTTCCGGAACCGAAAACACAGGTACTCGTTGGATCCGAACCCTAGAATCACATGTAATCGCTGGATCCGAACCCTAGAATCACAGGTAATCGCGGGATCCGGACCCTAGAATCACAGGTAATCGCGGGATCCGAACCCTAGAATCACAGATAATCGCGGGATCCGGATCCCCTTTTTAGAGGTACTCACTAGTTCCGGATCCTAAAAAATCAAGTACTCATGGATCCGAACCCAACAAAAAATGGCGGATCTAGTCCATGTTCGCCACCGGCACTACCGCGCATTAACTTGGCAACTGGACACCCTCGTACACATCAAGACCTTCAGCGCGATTCTCGCAGTATGCACTAATTACTGCCATTTTTGCCGCGCAGAAACCGGAGGACGCTGCCACATGGACGACATCGCGGTCGACATGATTGGAGTTAACATATTGTTATTCGTACGAAAGGCAAAGGGAGATCAACGTAGAACCGCGGCCGACAAACCGCTACTACAACTCCCGATTGATGCGGACCTTTTGGAGGCGTTTACCGTGGGACGCACCAGTTACTGCAAACAACTCGGCAATGGACCCGAGCCCGCAACCTTTTGGACTTTTGGTCCGTAACACGCGACGAGACACCGCACGCGTGGACCGCCGGGACCATCACCGAGTGGATTCGAGAAGCGTGCAACGCCATCGGCGCGTCACCCCGCCCCGCAATTCAAATGGACATCGCATAGCCTACGGAAGCGCGCGGCGTCCGCCGCCGCATGTATCGGCGCACCCCTCACCAAGATTCGTTACTTGGGTGGTTGGTCAAAAACCAACGACGTCGTCAATGGCAAGTACATCGACCCTATCATGAGCGAAACACCGGCGGCATGGCTATCCTTCGGCTGGCTAGTTGTCACACCCCCATATCAATAGCCTACGCCGACCTTCGGTCGGTATTAGAATATTGGATGGCATAATGTGACTCCCATTCGGTAAATTCTTACATTGGTCAAATATTGGGTTTAATGATTAGTTAACGTACCATGTTGAGTCCGCGGAAGGCAACGCGCGGAGACAAAGCGTCACAAGCGCAACAAATTGTCCGCGGCGGACGCCCACCTCCTTTAGCTCTAAAGCAGCTCCTCTAGCTGGTAGCAGCCACCTTCTGCCTTTGCGCACGCCCAATCGGCTCGCGCAAGCCACCCACCCCTCCCTAATCAAATAGAAATAACACCTCTGAATAGGTGTTTTAGTGCCGATTTATCCAGAATGTAAGCAAGCTATAATCTTTGGCATGATCTGACTCCCAGTCGCTAAATCCGGATATTGTATCACCGGCGATATAAGCTGCATTTAGCGACTGGGAGTCAGATTATGCCAAAGATGACAGCTTGCTTACATTTTGGATAAACAGGCACTAAAACACCTATTCAGAGGTGTTATTTCTATTCAGCGCTTGATCAGGGAAGGGTGGGTGGGTTGCGCGAGCCGAATGGGCGAGCGCAAAGGCAGAAGGTGGCTGCTACCAGCTAGTGCCTCGGGGATATGTGATCTTGTAGCCCGTTGTAGATCAAAGTCTTACTTAAAATCTCAGCGAAGTTCTTGATAGTTAGAGCTGAGTAGGGGTGGGAAGCGGAGACGTGAAACTTGAATAGCTTCCAACAGTCGGTAGCGCAAATACCGGGTAAGGTAGTCGCTAGTCGGAACCAACAGTCTTGTGTTTCGACTATATGGTGAAGTTGCTAGGACAAATGTGGCTGTGCATACTACCTGTAAACATTGGAGAAACGCGAGCATCCCCTTTGAAAAGTAATCTATCTGATCGCACCACCATGCAGCAACCGCGACCATGCGCGATGCAAACATTGCTGATGAAGTCTGCCGGCCGGATAATGACATAACAGTTGTGCTTATTGCCTGGAGACAATGACAATAATGGTTAACATTTTCGTGATTATAATTACAGCCTTCATTGATACACTCTCACACACACTCACACACAGGCACACATACGCACACACAGACACAAATACACAGTGACACACACACACACACACACACACACACACACACACACACACACACTGGCACACCTACACAAATACACACTCTCACACACACACACACACACACACACACACTGGCACACACACTGGCACACACACTGGCGCGCGCGTGCACACACACACACATATACACACACACACAAACACACACACACACACACACACACACACACACACACACACACACACTGGCACACACGCACACACACACACACATACACACACAGGCACACACACATTACCACTGACACACACACACACACACACACACACACGGTGTGTCAAACTGTGTGTGTGCCAATCTACATTCGGTGCAAGTACGAAAACACACCAATTCCGTGAGTTATGAGGTTGAGCATATCATAGGGTAAAATGATAAAGTAATGGCGGACCTTGAGCAATTTCGATGCAACATTCACCTCATGGCTTACAAGCTCTTACCTAACAAACGCCCCCACACAAGTTAATGACCGACTAAGACGCGCGGTGCGGTTGACACGATCGTTGACCTTGCCCATAGCTTCACACAGAAATGACAAGAAGGAGAAACCCACGGTACTCGCTGATATGAAACCCACTAGCATCCTCAGTATTGGGGTCATTGTCCTCGGTTGACGTAATGTGACGGTGTCGCCAGGTACGTGTGGGACTCACACGGCGTCCTCGACGGTATTGTCGGGGAGAGCGGGGACGCCATCGTCGTCGGACGAGCCGACCTCCATATCGAGGGCTTCGCCGGTGTTGCCGGGTATCCCCCCCACCTCGGTAGATGGCGATGTGTCGCTGGAGCTGGAGTTAGCGGAGGACCCCCACGGCATAAGGTCGATAGGTAGTGTGGGTTCGATAGTGGGCGGACCGGTATCACTCACTACCGACCCTGTAATAATTGGTACTAGTAACGCACTCTCCGTAACTGCACCGGGAATTTGCACCGTTGGCCGGGGGGGGTTGAAAGGGCATTCGCACTGCAGCGCGTTGTGCGTTGCTGGTTTGTGTTGGTGCTGGGGTTAAACGGCCTGCGTTGTCGGATTCGACGCGTAAAGCGCGAGCTGACTCGTGTTTCGGCGGCATGCTATCCCAAATTACCACCCAAAGGCCTTCACCGATAGACTCGCCGACTATCCCGTAGGTTCGGTCAAGTTGTTGTCGTTGTGCACCATCATTTAGGGGCTGAAGGGGAGCTCTACGGGCGGAGACGCGCGCTCCAGTCGTTACGGTCTTCCTCAAGGCGGTGGTGGTGGGTCGCCAACATGCGATCTCGGAAAATTGCACGTTTGAACCGCTTCCGCACCACCCCAGGCTTTGAGTCAACGGAGTTAAGCAGAGAACACCCTCAGGTACACACTGTCAAAATTTGACGAAGTACTAACTTTTCCTCGCGTGGAGCTGACCCGTTTTTTACGAGACTTTGGTGTACGATTAGTCATACAAATGTTGTACTTATCATACACATACCCCCGAGGCACTAGAGGAGCTGCTTTATAGGTAAAGCAGGTGGGCGTCCGCCGCGGACAATTTACTGCGCTTGTGACGCTTTGTCTCCGCGCGTTGCCTTAGGCGGACTCAACATGGTACGTTAACTAACCGTTAAACCCCAATATCTAGTCAGATTGTTTTAAATCTAGAGGTTTGCAAAACTTACTTAGATATGTGACAGAACGCAAACCTGAACGGTAAAGCGTTACTGTAAAAGCGGCGCGTCTTACCCAGTCCTCGAGGTAACCCTCGAGGACTGAGGAAACGCCTAGCGCAACGCCCCATGCCCTGCCCCCAGCAGCACTAGCTAGCGGCAGCCCCTTAAGCCGGTGCAACCCCCGAGCACTGGCACTCTTTGCTTTGCGCTCGCCCATCTGGCTCGCGCAACCCACCCACCCATCCCATAATTAGCGCTAATCTTCCCCTAGGCCAAGCATGTGGTGGTCTTTTGGCCAAATTGTAAGAATGCTGACATCTTTGGCAAAACGTGCCCTCGGGTAAATTACCAATATCTATTTAAGCTGTGTTGGGGCTCACTTATGCCAAAGATGTGGATCACTTACAGAATTTGGAAATGGTGGCCCTTGGGCCACCCTACACGCAATATGAGAGGGAATCGGGTGGGTGGGTTTGCGTGAGCGATAGCTCTCGCAAAAGGCAGAAGGTGGACACACAATCGCTGCTGGTGTGTTATATAGTGTGCGGACATTTTACTGTCCGTGCGCGCGTGGGCGCTTGAACCGTTAGGGAGATGTAGCGTCGGAGGTAACGCTTGTAACAGCTGTAACGCCGGTTACTTCGTAATTAAGCCATGTAATTCAAACCTCTATATTACCAATATGACCATTTAAGCTGTGTTGGGGCTCACTTATGCCATCTGTCGCCGACTGGCGTGTAACGTTGGGTGGGGGCCCGCCATGGGTCATCCACCCAAAGAGTTGCCAAGCTCCCGGGCACGGGAGCACTTTAGGGTCGATGTAGTCGAGGACTACGTCCGACTCTCGCGCCCAACCGCCGAAGAACTTGATCTTCTGCATTGGGGTACCGATATTGTACGCAGCAGTAGCCGCACCCTTTCGTAGGGAGTGCGAAGTCCACGCGAAACCGTCCGGAGGTTGTTCGTGGACTGCACGAAGTACTCGTTGTAGCCAAGCTGTCAGGGTGTCCGCAGTCCAGTTTGTCGTAGGCTCGCGCAGACTAATGGCCCATCGTCTGTCCGGTATCTTCCCGGCGGAGAACATGATACGGGCAGCGTCGAAGTACTGTAGTAGTTCCGCGATGTCCGGGTGAGCCGAAGCCGGTAGTTCACATAGGAGTTTTCGCTCCGTGGAAGTACCTCGTTGACCTTTTCTCGTTCCGTGGTACAGGAGGATTCCGCCGGTTGGAGTACACAATAGGTCTCCATACCGGCACTCAACTCCCGCTCCACCGCGACAAAAAAATGCGGCCAGGAGCACCGTCGCTAGACACGCTCTGAACAGCAGAATGAGGTTCGTTTGAGCCTGAGTCCACGTGTCTGTCAGCTGTGTGCGGAGGTCCTTGGCCAGGCGTAGCGATGATACAATAATCCGGGCTGAGAGGTACATGCGTGTGCGGCTGGGTTGGAAGGAAACTTGGGACGCTGCGAGACCCCGCCGGACCTTGGCGACCAAATCGCCTTGTGCGACTGGTTCTGCGCCGTGGTCTTTGAAAAACCCGTTCACGGCTGAAAGGTAAGGCTGTAGACTAGTAGCCTTGATGGTGCCACGTTCCCCGATCCATGCGATGTAGCGGGCCATGGTAGCGGCTGTTGCGGCTAGCGGCGGTAGGCCTTGCTCCTCGCAGAATTGGGAGTAAGGTTTGATTGCGCTGATGTACGTGTCGGACGTGCTTTTCGCCCAAGCGGCGGTAAGTAAGTCGAGCGTTTTTGCTCCAAGGCTGTCAGTGCCCAGTAGGCGTTGCATGTAGGGGCGCATCGAGGCGGCCCACGGGTTGTTGCAGCCTGTCACCTCCACCTTGTAGCGGACCTTTGCTAGTCGGGTAGGGTACGCTTGGACTGCTGGCCTGATGTGTCGTGTGTTGAACATGGTCAGGGTAGCACTCACAGCGCCCCGGCGGAGGTACAACCAGGCCGGGAGGGAATCCGGAAGACAGTGACGGGCCAGTGAGGCTTGCCGACTATACCGCGTCCGTGCCGCCGCCCGGGACGGAACAAGTGAGCTCGGGCCGGCAAGACCGTCTCGTGGCACGCCAATTCGGTAAGGGCCTGATGCCACGCTTTGCCTTGCCAACGGGGGGCGACCACCGTGGCTGCTGCGCCGCTCTCCTTTAGTTTCTGGGCGAGGTCGGGTAGCAGGGATCATGGCGGGTTGCACCAGTTGTTTTCTTCTTTCCAAGCCGCATCGGCGAGGTGAAGGGCGCCCACGGCTTCGCACGACGGGTCTAGCCAGTTCGCGTTGTAGCGGGGCAGTAGCGTGTTGAGAGCCGACGCAAACCGGTCGATTGTGTGCGGGCCGAATTGTGTGTCCATTTCGTGGAACACATAGGGGTGGAGCTGCCAGTCGTCGCTGTCGAGGTGGCGGCTGTGCTTGTGTGCACACGTGTTTGCCGCAGAACGGATGTATCTGGGCCTGATGTGGATGTTGTTGGTGTCCAACATGTACCACAAACGGCGTAATTCGTTCATCATCTCCGGGAAGCGGGACGTGAGGCCGGTCAGGACGTGGCAGACCGCCTGGTTGTCTTCGTGGAGGAGGACGTTGCGGCCAGCCAGGTGTGGCAAGAAGCTGAGGACGGCCAGACGGACGGCCTTCAGTTTCTTCAAGGTAATGTGCTGTTTTTCGTCCTCTATTCCCCAGAATCCGCGCGCTTCGAGTCTGCCGTTTAGTACTGCTCCCCAACCATATCCCGAACTGTCGCAGTGTATGTACGCTGACTCGACCGGGCGGTGTATGTTCTTGCCGTTGGCGTGGCTGGGTACTTGTGTCCACCACTGTAGATCGCGACTGAGCTGCGGGGTGAGGCGGACGCGGCCTCCCCACTTGTCGCCAAGTACGGAGTGCAGTTCGCGGAGGAAGAATCTTGCCGCCGGAATCGCAAGAAAAAGGTACTGCGCCTAACCCGCGAATGACTGTAGTTCCTTGACATGTAGCCATATGCAGTTTCTTGTTGCACGTTGCAGTAGGTGTCGAGCTTGTTTGGCGAGCTTCTCAAGCTTTTCCGCTGGGGCGAAGAAGTAACCTGTAGCTGTGTCGATGTCGATGTCGATGCCCGGGTGGTGACCGTATTGCGTCGGCTCCCAAAAACCCTTGGAGGGGTGGCGGAGAAGGCCGAGGCTGGTGAGGAGGTGGTCGACGCGCTGCCGGAGCGCCAGAGCGAGTGCACGAGTGGCGGCGAAGAGGAGGAAGTCGTCCACGTAAGGTGAGATTTTTGCTCCGCGCCACCGCGTGTGTCGTAGGAAGCGCTTGCTCGGTCTGTCGCTGTCGGGTTGTGTAGGCTTCCCCTGTTGTGTCGTAAAACCACCGGGGTCTGGTTGCCGGAGGTGTCGTACGAATGTGTCCGTAAACGCGCATAAGTGGTAAGGGCTGAGCGACCAGCCCATCGGGAGGCCAGCTAGTCGGTACAGTTTGCCGCGAACGTTTACTGTTAGGAAGTCGCGCTGCTCTGGCACGATGCCCAGCGCGTAGAACCCGTCCTTGAGGTCGAACGAGAACATGTAGTCGCCCTTTCGAGTCAGGTGACGTGCGCCTAGCAAAGACTCCATCCGTAGTCGCTTTCTGACGCAAAAGCTGTTCAGGTGTCGCAAGTCGACGATAAATCGCCACTGATTGTTGCCGGGCTTGGCGACTAAGAAGAGTATGGATACGTACTTGCTGCAGGTGGTGCGTTCCCAGGCTCCCGTCTCCACGAAGCGCGCGAGTGTGAGGTGCTACTTTGGTTAGGCTAAGTTGGCAACCTTAGACTAATAGTAGAACCTAATCTCTGGATCTAATTATACAGCGTAGAGAGAATTAGTAAGATTGTCTTAGGAACAGGGTTTCTTACAATCTGGGTGTGGCGTAATTCTATTCTGTACCGGTCTTCTCCTCTACCAGTAAGTCCCCGTCTTAAATATCCACACCTCAGGTGTTCTAGAAACAGCCTTAGAACCTGTAGCTTGTGCTGTCTGCTAACTAAACCAAACTATTACTAGTGATATAGGTTAACTGAGGTTACTTGTACCGTCTATCTAACCTTATCGCACAAGCTCTTAGAACTATCTGGAAAAGAACTATCTAGAAGAGATACTGCTAGTAACTCTGTACTGTCGAGGGAAAATACGGCGATACAGTTGTACTGCCGTGATGACAATAAAAGAGTCACTGAATATCGCTAAGATACAGGTACCATTTAGAGGAAATAAATAATGTCAGATACTAGCACTTAGCTAAATGGCTAGGATATGACAGCGAGCTCGGCCTCGACAAAGGTGAGCTGCTCGGGGGTAGCGTCTAGGAGTGAGATGCCTTGGTTGAACGGGTGTGGGGGTCGGTTGTTTTGGAAGGGAATAGTAACGCCCTCCCGGATCCACCGTAAGACTTGTCCGCTCGCGCCGATATCTTTCCAGGCTTGCCAGTTTCGCCGCACGCGATGACGCATGTAGCTTGAATATGGTGTCCATGAATCGGCGCGGCGGGTCACCCCGTCATTCCTCCTTGTCGGCCTCGGTCTTCTTGTGTGCCTTGTCGGTAGAGGGGAGGGGGCGGCCGCCCGTGCGGTCCTTAGGCTTGGCCTTGGTTTTGTCCGGCTTGTCCGGCTT
Source organism: Tetraselmis chui (assembly GCA_026401115.1). NCBI lineage: Eukaryota > Viridiplantae > Chlorophyta > Chlorodendrophyceae > Chlorodendrales > Chlorodendraceae > Tetraselmis > Tetraselmis chui. The sequence continues at coordinate 29,230 of JAPMLY010000769.1, forward strand.
GTCGTTCGGCCTGTCCGGTCTGTCACGTCTAGGCTTGTCGGCCTTGAAATGGGCAGCTGCTTGCGCTTTTGCAGTTGCTGTGATGCTGACTTCGAGTCATTTGTCCTCCAGGGCTGACAGGAGTCCGTCGAGGACGTTGCCTCCACGGTCGGAGGCGACTGTGTCGAAGCAACGTGTGTAGATGAGACGCTCCGCGACGCGTTCTTCTCCGGTGAGAATCTTCTTGGCCTTGAATCGTCTGATATAGGTGAGTCGCGCTTCCCCCGCTGAGGCCACTGCTTGATTGGTACGTAGCGCTGCGTCGACGAGGGAGTAGGCGTAGATTGTTTCGTCGGGGGTAGAGGAGACCGAGCGAAGCGTTTCCATAGCAGTTTCGAGTGCCGCGTTAACGGCGGCCGTAAATACACCATAGCAGAGCAGGTGTCGATACTCGTCGCGGGAGGAAATTCTCGCGTTGTCCGTAAAAAATTTATCGGTCTCGTCGTGTCGAGGGTTCCACAGGCACGGGACTGTTGTGCCAGATGGGGGTAGGCAATCCGCGAACGTACGGGACGCGAAATCTGACCACTCTCTAGGGTCGATGTACTCTAGAGGGGTGTTTTTACTTTCAGCTGGTAGAGCGTCGAGCTCGAGTCGTCCACCCGCAGCGCTGTCGGAGTCGGCTGTGGGGATGGCTGAAGTAGTGTGTTTTGTTGATGCGGTTGCGACGGATAGAGTTTCGACCTGGGCTGCTAACTGCTGAACAATCTGTGTCAACAATTGCAGCTGGTCTGGCTGTTGTTCCGGCGCGTCACCGGGCGCAACGGGGTAGAGGTCAGTAGGCAATACCATGCGGTCTGCCATTTGAACTGAAGGAGTGTGTTTTCGTGCGTCGTGCAGGAGACTCAAGTGATCAACACCTTGCGTGGCTAGCAAGAGCCACGATGCCGATTGCGTGAGCGATAGCTCTCGCAAAAGGCAGAAGGTGGACACACAATCGCTGCTGGTGTGCTATATAGTGTGCGGACATTTTACTGTCCGTGCGCGCGTGGGCGCTTGAACCGTTAGGGAGATGTAGCGTCGGAGGTAACGCTTGTAACGGCGGTAACGCCGGTTACTTCGTAATTTAGCCCTGTAATTAAAAAAAAATCTTACAAGAAAAAGCAGTGGAGGCCACCAAGCAAAAACAAGAAAAAAGGAGCCCTGCAATTCAAACCTCTATATTACCAATATGACCATAAATAAGAATACAAGCAAGTAGCGTTGCTTGTACATGTCCATGTACATGTATTTCTAATTTTGTACCAAGTTGACCGCACGCCGTAGCAAGAGGAACGACCCCCAAAACGCCGAGCTGATGTCTGCGGTCGTCCCTGCTCAGGGCACTCGAGCGGTAACGGCAGCAGGGCGCGCATATGCATAGAGAGTGATCGTTGCCGGCCAGCTGTATGGGAGGCTAACCCCGTTGTCGCCTGTGTGCTGGGGGCTCCCTCGTTGTGCATCGCCGCGACTACGAACCCAACTTTCCCTCGACGTCTTTGACCGCTCCGACGCGACTACCCTTTAATTTCGACAGGTACGCGCGCCGGCGAGCTCACCCACGGACAAGACGAACATACCTCGTTAGCTGCATGTTCACCTCATATGGCAATCGGTCACGATATTAGTCTCGGGTGAAATGTGCCCTGCGGCGAGAGGGGGTCGGCTTATTCTCACTGGGCCGCGCGATTCGAGAGCCGTCAGGAAGTGGAGTTGATGAGATGGAGTTGGGAAGGGCGGATGTTTGGGGTGTTCAGGGGGTCGGTGCACCAGGCACGGCAGGCGTTCGTGATGGATGCACCGATTAACTGATGCTCTTACCTGGCCTGCAGGTGCTGTTCGTTGCCGGATAGGCAGTGCCCACGGCAACCTGGCCATGGACCCCGAGGTGAGTGGGGGCGCAGTGGGTTGTTATTGTCGTCTTGTTATAGCACAGAGAAAAGAGAAGGTGCGTGTAGGTGTTGCAGTGGTTGACAGGGAGGTGTCAGTAGAAGGCACTCTCGGGAGAGTGTACGTGTCAGGGAATGACACGCTGTGTGGGGTGATCAATGAGAGAGGGGTGGGTTGCTGTTGTAGCACAAGCAAAGAGAAGGCACATGTGGGTGGTGTAATGAATGACAGGGAAGTGTGTGCGCACTCGTGAGAGAGCGTGGGAGGTCAGAGAACGGGAGGCTGTGTGGGGTGAAGAAAAGGGAGCGATCTAAGTGGTGTGGGGCTGTGTGAGTGTGGGAGGGGGGGGGGTTGATGTGTGTGGTTGGATTGTAGTTGCTGTTGTCGTCTTGCTATAGCATAGCCAAAACATAAAGCACGTGTGGTTATTAGGTTGGATAGGAGGGCGGTGTGTTCCCACTCTTGGAAGAGTGTGGGAGTGAGGGAGCGGCACGCTATGTGGGCTGAAGAGAGGGTTGGGGGAAGCGATCAATGAGGAAGGGGAGGGATGGTTGTTGTTGTCTTGTTTCAGCACAAACACGCAAGACGGCAAATGTAAATGTTGTAGTGGATGGCAGGGCGGTGTGAGCGTGATCGTGAGAGAGAGCATGGTGGTGAGGGAACGGCACGTTGTGTGGGGTGGAGAAAAAGGGGCAGAAGATCAATGATGAGGGGGTGGGTGGGAGGGGGGGGTGATGACGCACTTCATGACGTGCGCAGTTGCTGGCGATTAGTGAAGAGCTTGACGCGCTCGGCGGCGGTGATGCGAGGATTGGGCGCTTCACTGCGCTCTGTGAGGTGAGAGCAGGTGGCTGTCTGTGCACCGGTGACGGAGCTCACTTGGTTCACCATCCTGCCACATTACCGCACGAATTTAATACGCCGCTGTCGGGTGAGTCATGCGCTGACGGGTGCCGTCCCCTGGCTGCAGGTGGCTGCCTGTGCGGAGGAGACGGACGCCAGAGATGGAATCGTGTATGCCACTAGCAGTGGGCACGTGGTTGTGCGAGATCCTCGCTGCCCTTCAGACACAGCAGCGAGTCAGGCGCAACGAAAGTATGGCATCCCTCTCTTGCGCAGCTTTGGTCGATCAGATCAAAGCCTTTGGCCATCCACGGTTCAGGTAAGAGCGGGGGTGCAGCAGGCACACTCATGAGGTCTCCACAGCCATAGTTTGTGCACCCCACAGTGGGCTTCAGCTCTCTCTCCTTTTGATTTCGGCAGGATGCGGTGGATTGGGTGGCCGCGGGGTTCAACTGCACCGTCATCAGCTTTGGGCAGGCAGGCACGGGAAAGTCCCACCTCCTCTTTGGCGGCACCCATTCCCAGAGTATGAGCGACAAGGGCTTCTTGACCACCTTCCTTCGGCTGATGTTCTCCAAAGGGGATTCAGAAGGTGAGTCCATACTACGTGTCACAGCGCCATCTTGCACGTAATGCTGTCCACTTCATGCACGTGACCCATCCTCCACTCTCGAACCATTGCTTTACATAGGGAAATCGTGAGGAAGTGTGTGTGTGTGTGTGTGTGTGTGTGTGTGTGTGTGTGTGTGTGTGTGTGTGCCTGTGGGGGTGTCAGATTGGCAGGTTGGCCTGTGCTGTTGGGAGATGGTTGGGGCGGACGATGCGGTTGACCTTCTTGGGCAACCACCATCCGTAAGGGCGCACTGCCGTGCATTTCTTTTTCAACTCCCATCCCATACCGTCTCCGCTTGACCAATACACCATCGTAGCAGTACGCAACTCCACGCCTTCATGCACCCTTAGCTCCCTCAGCTGTGCTCTCACCTGCTCTCCAATGTGCAGAGTACTGAGCGCGGTGGCACACCTCAGTCGCCCAATGGCTTCGTATGCGTAAAGGTGTGTCTAATTTTCTCCAATTGTGCATGCACCACACATACACACATGCTTCGCGCTGCATTCATCACATTTGTCTCGTTTGATATTGGGCTCCGCGCTTTGGACATGTCACCCCACCATTTCAATCTGCATAGTGAATTGTGAGCTGCTGAACATCTGCGGCTGCCCGTGCACACTGTTGCCGCTCAGGTGGGCGACGTCGGCGATGCGGAGCAGGTGCTTCGCTTTGCGAGGGGACGCTCATGCAACTGGGCAGCGCAGCCTGGCGCACCTGCCGACAGGCTCACTATGCTTCCCAACCGCGCGCATGCGTTTGTGCGGGTAAATGTGTTTGACAGGCGGACCGGCTGCTTGTCTTCCCTCCATCTAGTGCGCCCTTTCCGTATCCTAGCTCCCCCCCCCCCCCCCCCTTACTTTTCATAAGAAACAATTGACATGATGTTAGAGATTGGGACAAACACTGACGTGTTAAGATATCAAATGCTTTTAATCTCTGTGTAAATGTTCGTGTGTGTTGGGGTGTACGCGAGTTTGCGTCTTTGAAAGGATGGGGCATTGGCATGAGGTTTGGGGGGGGTTAAGGGAAGAATGAAGATGAGGGAGGTTTGTGGCGTGTGACCAGTGGTTTTACTTATTGTCTGGCTGGCAGGTGGACTTGATTGGGAGTAGGCCTCTGGATGGGACGGGGGAGGGGGCGAGGGCAGCCAGAGGGACGGACCCTCTATCGCAGAGCGAGCGGGAGAGGCGGCTGCTGAACCGACAGATGCTGGCTTTTAGCCGTTTCATGTCGGAGCTCGCACAGCGGGATGGTGTACTACTGGGTGAGGGGAGGGCTGAACCTGCGTGTCAATGCAGTGGTTGTGGGATGCTTGGCTTGTGGCGTGTCTCAAGAAAGGCGACGGACTTTTGTGTGGGCTGTGCAGGCAGTCACTGCATTGCTGCGGCGAGGGACACCAAACTCACTTCGATGCTGTCCAGCATTATCATCAACAACTCTCGCACGCTGTTGTTTGCAACCCTGTCTTCGAAGGTGTGTGCGCGAAAATGACCCTGTTCCATATCAAACCATAGACAATCGCAACCGTTGTTCATGCTGTAATTGTGTGTATGTGTGTTTGAGTTTGTATTGTCTCATTGAGTGCGTATTTGTTTGAGTGTGTGTTTTTTATGATTGAGTGCGTACGGGTATTCATTTGTGCCGTTTCGCAACACAGGCAGATGATTACATGGACACTGTTAATACGCTTCGGGTTGCCAGCCGGGGGCAGTCGGTGCAGGTAAGATGGAAATCCGCAGTGCGTAGTAGTCTGATTAAGTTGGGTTTTGTGAGAAAGAGAGAGAGTGTGTGCGTGTGTATTACGAGGGGCGGGATGCTTGTTGAACAGTGTGTTCCGCCTCGTGCCTCGCTCTCCCAACACAGGTGGCATGCATGCGCAGCTTTGACCAAACAAACGCCGCCGCCGTATGGCGGCCGAAGAGTGACGCATTAAGCGTTGCCGCGCAGCAAGTCGACGCCAACAGGTACAGTCTCTTGTCACCCGTGCCAATGCCCTCTACCTATGTTAGCTTTGCTATGTGTGTATGCAACACACACACACACACACACACACACACACACACACACACACACAAACACACACTCTCTCTCCCTCTCTCTCTCTCTCTCTCTCTCTCTCTCTCTCTCTCTCTCTCTCTCTCTCCTCTCACACACGCCCCCCCCCCCCCCCCCCCCCCCACACACACACACGTTATTCCTACGTACCCTTTATCTCTTTCTGCAGGGATGAAAGAGGCGGTCAGCCAAGGCAAGCCGTCTCCATGCCCTGCGCGCCCTTTCAACCACCAACACACTCGGGCGAGAGACCTCAGAGTGCGCTGCAGCAGTATACGCAGGAGCACTACAGTCTACGGCGGGATGAGCCCGACAACCTGGGCTCCGCTGCCCACCCGGGGAGGCCTCCCGCTGGGCAGAGGCCTCCCTCCGTGTCGTTCATGTCTACCCCTGCGGATGAGGCTCCCCTCCAGCAGCATGAGATGTTCAAGGTAGCAGGGCAGATAAACCCGCGAGGCAGTAACCATAGTCAGCAGCGCACACCCGCGGAAAGGAGAAGTACCTCGCGCGAAGGGCCGCCCTCCGTTGCTGCGCCGCCCTCGTCAACTTTACCGCCTGGCAGTATGATGTCGGTGGACCCCTCTACGCATGGCTCATTTGGCAGCTACGCGAAGGAATATGGTGCGGCTTCACTCCGCCTTGTGTGTGTGTGTGTGTGTGTGTGTGTGTGTGTGTGTGTGTGTGTGTGTGTGTGTGTGTGTGTGTGTGTGTGTGTGTGTGTGTGTGTATGGATTGTTACGAGGGAGGGGGTATACGACCGTTTTGGTGTTTTTTGCTTACGTGCCTAAATTTCTGTGCACGCGAGTGCGTGTATCTGTGTGTGTGTGCGAGAGACAAAGCGAGAGTCGAAAGCTGTGACCGTGTATATGTATTCGGGAGAGAGAGAGAGAGAGAGAGAGAGAGAGAGCAACGACAGTAAGGAGCTGGGATGGAGAACCTCCTAAACATGAAAATGGAATGTTAACAATAAATCAACGCATGTTAGTGTTAACCAATAGTCCCAAGATTTATAATTTATGCTGTACATGAAAATACGCAATTCTCATAGGTGATCAACACCCAGGCGGGCAGAGGACAAGGGGTAATGGGGGGGTGTCGAGCGATAATCTTTGCCCCCCCCCCCCCCCCCCCCCCCTACTCCGCGACCTACTTTGCTGACGCTACGCTGTTTGACTACTTTTTCATGCGCTGACAGCGAAACGAAGAGGCAATTCGCTGCTCTCGCCGCCCGGCAGCCCGATGTCGTACCTTCCGCAGTCCCAAAACCCCTATGAGCCACCCTCAGGTCAGACCACCGTGCCTGGTTTGTGCACAAAAGTGGGTGGGGGACATTGCATGACAGTTGGAGTATATTCCAGTGGGGAGGTCTTGATGGTCATTGAGGCGCTGGCGAGCTGACCACGTCTGGCGCGAGTCGTTCAGAGTTGCTTTCTAACGGTCAGCGCGTTGATGTGGGCGCACGATGTGGCAGATGACCGCCGTGTGTTCGATTCTCGAGGGAGTGAGGTGGGACTCAGCGGGAGTAATCAGCCCCCACCGCACCGTCAGGCCTCGGGGCTCAATCAGGTGAACTGCCTCTCCCGCCACAGTACTGGCTGCTGGCCTGGATAGGTGACAGAAAAACGTACTTATTGTGTATGTGTGTGTGCGCGCGCGCGCGCGCGTGTGTGTGTGTGTGTGTGTGTGTGTGTGTGTGTGTGTGTGTGTGTGTGTGTGTGTGTGTGTGTGTGTGTGTGTGTGTAGATTGTGTCGCCCGGGCGAAGCGAGCCGTCACTTGCACCTGACATGTCACAAAGTAAGCACGACCCTTCTCGCACTACCTGTGGGTCCTGCTTGCCTATCACATCGTCGCGGAGTGAAGAGATGCTTGCATTACTGACGTGCTTGTGATGGCGATGCTATACTTTGCGGACGGCAGGTCTGACGTTGAGGGCGGCAGATACGACTCAATCCATACAGGCGCGTCGCAACAGCCGCTGCTGCTGCCCTATCTTCCCTATCCACTCATCTCCATACACTTGTGTGTGCGTGTGTGTGGTTCCTCACGGGACGCACGGTTTGCTGCGCTGCAGGAGCGCTTTCATGAGCTGTACGGCGAAGTGGCCCAAGAGCAGCAAGCGGAGCCACAGCGTTTTGGCCACGCAACATCCAGCCCCGAACAAGTAACCCACCTCCTCCACACCTCCCTTCCACACGCACTCACGCTCGCGTCAGCACAAGCCTTTGCACGACGCTCGAAGAGTGCGATGACTCATTATGCCCTTTTCTGTGCTTTTTCATCATTTTCGAGCAGCTATTGTATGTTATCATTGATTTAAACAGGTTTCTGAATTGTTTTGAATGTTACATATATTATCATATATAAATCTTGGTTGTTTATGATGGCTTAGTGCCCAGTCATGTCTTGAGCTCGCTGCCGTCTGTGTAACTCAACTAGGCGCCCACGGACGATTGGCCCATGTCCATTTCGCCAGTACGCAATTCAACGGCGGGGCAGAACCCCTACGAGCTGCCACCCTCCCCGCAGGCGCACCCCATCCACTCCTTTCAGTACGGTCCGCCCTCCGACGCGGCGGGTGAGCCCAGCGGGCGGCCCTCGCCTGCAGACGAAGCGCAGCTCGGAAGCAGCCCGACGCCAAGCCCCGCAGGTTATGGAGGCTCAGAGCGGCAGAGCCACGATGTGGGAGGAGAGCCGTCGACTGCGGTGCGGAGTCATGGGGGCGAGGTGCCACCACTGCCGGTGGGGGGGGGGCGTGGCGGGCGATGGTGATTGGGGGCAACTCTCTCATGAGCCCGCCCACGTCGGTAGCGCTCCCAAGGACATCGCGGAAGGATTGGAGAGCCTGCAGCAGCATAATGTGTGGTTGCTGGACTTGTTAGAGCACGAGAAACGGGTGGTGGAGAAGCTGCAGGTGAGCGAGGAGGACGGGATGCGATGGGAAAGCAGAAAATGTGTGTGTGTGTGTGTGTGTGTGTGTGTGTGTGTGTGTGTGTGTGTGTGTGTGTGTGTGTGTGTAAGAGAGAGAGAGAGAGAGAGTCTAATTTTACTTTATAGAGGATTAATGTATTTATCGTCAGCTCCGTTATGTGAACTGTTTGTGTGTGTGTATCTATCTGTGTGTTGAATATGGAGTTTTTGCATCGAGTGCGGAGGAAAGAGGAATGGAATACTATTTCCATGCGTGTATACCATTATTTTGACGTTCTCTAGTGAAGTCTTTGCATTGTTGGATTTCGGTGGGCTCTGATTCTATTTGGCTGTTTCTCTCAAAACTTGGGACGCAGGATAAGCTGCACGCGGCGGAGGCCACCCTGGCGGAGGTGTCTACGCAGTATGAGGTGCAGCTAGACACCGCGAAACAGGAGAATGTGAGGGTGCGGTCGCGCTGCCGAAGGTCTGCCCCCTCTTCCTCCTAGAAGATGTAGGCATCACCCCTTCCCGTCAGAGGTGTCTACAATCAGAATGTTATGACCCCCCTGCTCCCCACCTGTGCGTAGGCTCGAAGCGGAGTCGGAATTTCAATCAGTTTTTGATGACTACGAGAAAGAAATAGGGTCACTGCAGGTTCGGAGTCCCCGCGCCTTTTCTGTCGTCGAGTGTGTGTGTGTGAGAGAGGGGGGGGGGGGGGGGGGGGGGGGGTAGAGGAAAAGGGTCGTACCACACCCACATCAAGGGTATGCGCGTGCGTTAAGTTTGCGCCTTGTGCGCTTGTAGAGTGACATGTCTGCGCTGAAAGCGGAGAATGCGGAGCTGCTGAGGATGGTCAGTCAGCTTCAAGCGTCTGGGGCAGGTTGGACCCCCCTCCTCCCCCTCTCCTCCCCTCTTTTCCAACAAACAAGTATCCCTTCTCTTACACACACATACGTAAGCTTTCTCTCTTGTTCACACACACGCGCGCGCGCGCACTTGATTTCGCCAGCCTGATGATAGTGTGTGATGGATAAAGTTATGCCTTGGGAGTTCTTTCCGGCGTGCCGTTAACAGCCATGTTGTCTGTTGGGGCCAGAATGTCAACGGCCATAAACCGTTAGTTGCATTGATGGTCATGCGCTGTGTTGGAGGGTAATTTGTTACATTTTCAAAAAATTGGCGTTTATGGCTTTCCACAGGGTTTTATTATTTGGGTGTGTCTCTAGCATATTCTAAATCGCCGACTGTGGGGCGTCCCAGGCCCGAAGAGCCCAGCGCCCGGTGGCCGCAGCGAGGCGACTGGCGGGGTGAATAAGGTAGCGGCCCTGCAACAGAACCTCCGCCGCGTCGAGCTGGAGCGCAACCGGCTGGCGAAGGAATTGGGGGAGGTGAAGAAGAGCTCGCGAGCCGCGCGGCTGCACAGGTTGGGCGCCACTGCCATTGCTCTTTCTTCCCCCAAAAACTAGACACAAGCACGCTTGCACGACCTGACCGCACTCATCGCGACACGCGCAGGTCTCAGGCGGAGGACACGATGAAGCGGGTGCAGGAGCTGCAGCGGAAGCTGGTGTACAAGGAGCAGCAGGTGCAGCAGAGGGGGCTGGCTGCCGCGGATGCGGCGGGGCGGGTGGACATGCTGGAGGTGGAGATCGCGAGGTGCGCTCCTCTGTCTCCTACCGCTGATGTCTCCACCCCTAGACCCCCCCCCCCCTCTCTCTTCCGTCGTCCCCTAATCTGTGCATCTCTCTCCATGTTGCACCGTGCCCTTGACTGGCCAGTGTGTGTGTGTGTGTGTGTGTGTGTGTGTCTGTGTCTGTGTGTATGTATTTGTGTGTACGTGCGTAACTATATGTATTTGTGTGCGAGGAAAATGTTTGTGTGTGGTTGTGTGCGTGACCGTATGAGTGCGCCTGCGAGAGTGTGTGTGTGTGTGTGTGTGTGTGTGTGTGTGTGTGTGTGTGTGTGTGTGATTCACTTTCATTGCGGCTTCCTCTCGCAGGTTGTTGCAGTTGAACGGAAGTGTGACCGAGGACAACAAGCGGCTCAAGCAGTCGGTGAGCCACCTGGAGGAAATCGTATCCAAGCTGCGCCAGCCGAAGCGGCACGCGCTGGCGGAGGCCAACCTTCCGTCGTGGGAGACCACATCGCCGCGTGAGCGACCCTGCCTTCGCCTGCCCCTCCCCTTACCCCTCCCCCTGTGCCACCCCACCTCCCATGTGACCTCACTCCTCCTCCTCACCCTTCTTGCTTACCCCTTCCTTCTGACGCATCAGCCGTGAATAAGAAGACGAGAGCGGGGCAGCCCAAGGCGATGGAGCTGGTGAAAGCGCTGCACCGACACCTGCCCGCGAAGAACCCCAAATGCGAAGAGATACTGAACCGCCTGGTGGACGAAATCCAGGTGCGTGCCCCCCCCCCCCCCCCCCCCCCTACTCCCCATCCGCCCCTCTGCGTCCGGAGGTGAGTGTGCAACTTGATCGCGGGCTGCGCGGGCTGTTAGCTGAGTGGTTGGGCGCAACGCAGGGGTTGGCGCGGGATCGGGAGAAGGCGGCGGAGAGGGAGGAGGTGCTGGTGGGGATCATCAAGGGAGAGTGGGGGCCGAGGCAGTGACCCCCGCTCCCCTACTCCGCTTGTTATACTGGCCACCAATAAAGTCGGTGGCGTTGATTTTTCCAAACGATACGATTCCATTTCACAACGGAAGCGGCTGAGTGAGTGGGGGGGGGAGAGAGCGGGCAGTATGGTCCCTACCCTGCATCTCCCCCCTCCCCTGCATACCCCAAACACGAAGGGATGAAAGAGGAGACTGCATCATCATCATTTCGATTGCTTCTCCGGACTGCGTTTCTGATTTTCAGCACTTTGCCCCTATTTTTCTGTTTTCCTGTTTCTCCCGCTGTATTTTGTGTTTCCTTATTTAGCGGTGTAATATCCTTTTTGTCTATTTCTCATCACTGCACGGCTGCATTTTCATATAAACCTCTTGGTTACACGAAGAACAAGATGAGCACGGACAGGGAAAGTGTGAGGGGAAACAAAAGGGCAAGAGTGACAAGAGGGTCACGGAATTCAAAGCACGGCAAAAGGAAAGCACTACATTGTGCACAAACCTAGCAGATTAAACTAAGGAAACCACAAGGCCACGCCGAGAATGCAACACGTGGAAACGACATGCGGCGCCTCACGCACCGCTCGAGGAAGCACGGGGACGCTTGCGGCCCATGGCGCGGGTGAAGAGCGCCGTGGCAGGAGAAGGCATCCCGGCCGAGGAAGAAGCGGCCTCCACGCCGTCCGCAGCGGCGGACAAACCGCGCAAGACGTTGTCCGCGTGAGCAACATGGACGGCGAGAGAGACCTTTCGACGCCAGGCGGCCAACAACTTGCCCACATGCATCCCTTTGGATGCGGCTGCCTGCTTGGCTAGCTCCGTCAAGAAAGCCGTGGCGTGGCCGCCGAGAGTACCAAATTCCGTGACAGCAAAGGGAATGAAACGGATGTCGGGCCGACTCCTCACCCCTTTGGAGTACTTCTCGAACTTGGTCTTCTCAGCACGGCGGAGAGCGACTTCGGGTGACGGGGGGCTAGAAACGCCGAACGAACCGGAAACCACGGCATCAAGGGCAAGTTTTGAGCCTCGGATGCCGTGATAGTGCAAGACACCCACATCCGCGGGGAGACCGTCGTTGCCGTTGGGGAGTTGAACTAACATCGTGGGATCTGTGAGAACCTCGACGCCAACCCCGAGTGCGCCACGAACCTCGGAGATGATTTCCGCATGGGCCGTCACTAACCAAGAGTGAGCGGTGTGGACCGAAGCATCTCCGCCGCATCGAGCCAAATGGTCCGCGAAAGCAGTGGCCCACGCATCGTCCGACATGTCAACACCCGCCGACGAGAACGCGCCCCGCATAGCTTGAACCGAGAGATGGCAAGAAGCACAAGCAGGGGGGGAGCATAGAGTAGAGAGGATGCGGGATGAGGGTAGGCCGAAGATGCGACAGACCGCGACGCGGAAAACCGCGTCGTAGTGCTCGGGGAACTTGTCACGGAGCTCGCCCAAGCGACCGGAAGTAGGTGGGTCCGAAGCCAAACACGCAAGGGCGCCATGGCCGAGACGAGAGGCAAAACGCCTAGACTCCGGCCGAGCGCGGTTGGAAAACGTGGGAGCGAGCTTCGCGAAGCGAAGCAAGTTGACGCGCTCACTGATGTCGGCTTGTAGCTTTGGAAAGATCTCCGTGGCAAACGCCGAAAGGGGTACGAGCGAGGGTAGACCATCAAGGGACCGAGAAATCTGCTCGTTGTTTGATCGGGCTTCAGCTACGCAGCCTGCGCGAGCCACCGTTGGACGTTGCGGGGGGAGCATCGCTAAGGCTGTGGTTATCAAGGGTTCAGACTCGGCGAGAGCGTAAGAACCGCCCGCAGCATCTAAGCGCGCCCACGACGAAGCGAGTTCTAACGACCACATGGGTGCGTTGTCGCCGTCGTCTCCGTCCGGTGTACCGTGCCTTCGGGACACTGCTCTGGTCATAGCAGTCGCTAGCCGTCCATACATGGTCGGCTCCATCGGAATTCGTCTTGGGAGTCCCCGCGCACGCGAGCATCTTGTGCTGTGAGGAAACGGATAGCTGAGCCCACTGCCAAACCGGCCGCTCCGACATGGGCCGCGTCCGCCAAGGCAACCAAGTCCCCCACCCCCATGCCTCCGAAACGTATGGGAAGAGACATCTCGGAGCGAGTGTTGCGGGGTAGGCTAGCTGCGGGGAGGCCCAATATCTCAGCCGCCACATCTAGGGTGGCATTGTCGGCGCGCTCGAGGAAGGTCACGACGGTGTCGCCGTGGCCCTCGCCCCTGCCAAGACCTCGGGGGACTGTGCGGGCAAAGTGTCCGAAGCGGCGGTTGCAATGTTGATGGATACGAAGCGCAGTGTGAGAGTGCCGGTGAGCCGCTAGACCCCTTAGACGTTCGCCGTAGGCCTCATACTTACTTAAGGCCGTTTCAAAAACGTCTCGAGCAAAATCCGATGTACCCATTGGCCCTCCCAATACTTTCGTCCCTTCCGTGGAGACATTTACTCCCCGCATGATGTGGCCGTTGGGTACTTTATCGAAAGCATCACCGACACCCAAAGGGGAATACAAACAGTTTTTGCGGATGGTTACTGTGAGGCCAACACTAGCATACGCCTCCGGCATAGCGTCGCCAATAGCCACGAGAGACGCAGGGGGTCCCATGAAGTAACCATCATCGGAATAACCGCAGACAACGGATTCGTTCGGGGCAATCGCATCCAATTGTTTGTATTCCCGGGAGGCAACTATTGCGAAGAACATGGCCCCGAGAACGCAACCCTGATGGACTCCACGGGTACTCGGGATGCGCATGGCCGGGCCGTGAGCATTTGATGAGTCGTAAACGTACAAGGTAGATGGACGGCCATACAACATAGTAGCGACGCGGAGCAACGGTCGAAGCGCGGGATTTGCTGACAACTCCTCAAACAAGGGACGCCGCAAGAACTCGTTGAACGCGTTGGATGCGTCGCCTTGCATGTCCGCCCAGTCCGGTGAAGCGTCAAGCGCGGCTCGAACCATGAACTGTACGATCTCAACCCCGCCGCGGACACCGACCCCAAATTGGTGCCGAGCAGCCAACCATTGAGACACTTCGTCACCAATTACGGCGAGAAGCGCGCGATTCGCGAAACGAACTAAAACGGAGCCAATTCCAATCGGGCGCAACGTCCCCTTTTGGTCGTGTGGCTGCATTCATTCCTATTAATTTCCTGTTGTTGAATCATTCCTATTCATTTCCTGTTGCTTTGTCATTCTAATTAATTTCCTGTTGTTGAATAATTTTTATTAATTTCCTGTTGCTGAATCATTCTTATTAATTTCCTGTTGTTGAATCATTCTTATTAATTTCCTGTTGTTGAATCATTCTTATTAATTTCCTGTTGTTGAATCATTATAATTAATTTCCTGTTCTGAATCATTCTTATTAATTTCCTGCTGTTGAATCATTCTTATTAATTTCCTGTTGCTGAATCATTCTCATTAATTTCCTGTTGCTGAATCATTCTTATTAATTTCCTGTTGCTGAATCATTCTTATTAATTTCCTGTTGTTGAATCATTCTTATTAATTTCCTGTTGCTGAATCATTCTTATTAATTTCCTGTTGCTAAATCATTCTAATTAATTTCCTGCTGTTGAATCATTCTTACTAATTTCCTGTTGTTGAATCATTCTTATGAATTTCCTGTTGCTGAATCATTCTTATTAATTTCCTGTTGCTGAATCATTCTTATTAATTTCCTGCTGTTGAATCATTCTCATTAATTTCCTGTTGTTGAATCATTCTTATTAATTTCCTGTTCTGAATCATTCTTATTTATTTTCTATTGCTGAATCCTTCCTATTAATTTTCTGTTGCTTAATCATTCTTATCAATTTCCTGTTGCAGAATCATTTTTATTAATTTTCTGTTGTTGAATCATTCTTATTAATTTCCTCTTGCTGAATCATTCTTATTAATTTCCTGTTGTTGAATCATTCTTATTAATTTCGTGTTGTTGAATCCGTCGCCGTAGGTGTGCATACACTCTGATCCATGTACGGGTACTTGCCCATTTCTTTTAATAAATTGATTCAGCGGGCTTGCATATTTTGTAAGTATCCTTGTAAATACACCCATCCTTCCGCCCGTCCTTTTCCCTTCTTTTGTGCCCCCGGGATATGGGACTGGCAGGTAAACCCGCACCTAGACCCTCTATAGGCGGCGTTTTGCAAGCACGACTGAGAGAAGAAGTTCGAAACAAACCTGAAACTCATCATCGACCATGCTCCCGGGTAGGCGACGCTCGTGTGAGTGCATTACGTACCATTGTACGGCAACCGTACCGTATTGCGCTAACCCCACACGAGGCCAGTGTTGGAGTTTCACCAACTAAAGCCTTCCAGTGACATGCAAACAAACATGAATGCATTCCCGGCACTGACCAAGAAAGGTCTGCCCTACCCGTCCGGGCGTCGACCCATCTCACGAAGCAAAACATTTCGGGGGTGCGATACATGAACTACAAAGAAAGCAGTATGACGGAGGGCTTGGCGCCATAACTAGAAAAACCTCCCATTTCTTGTAAAATGAATGGCGCCATGAAGGGAAGGGGGGACACTACCTAAAAGCAAGGTAGCTATGTCTTCGGGGAAGGTGGCGAATTGACGTACAAAGCCATTACACTTTTGGGGCTATGCACTCGCAACGTGGGCATTCAAGAAAGGATATGTTCTATAGATTCAGGCACACCCCCGCCGCATGCGGGACAATGATGGAGAACACGTTCAGGCTTGGCATGAATGCGGGCTAGACGACGGGCTGTGGGAAATACACGCGTACGAAATCGAATCCTAATGTGTAACCGTGCAACGACCCCCGCGGGAAT
>JAPMLY010000769.1:50000-52500 GCA_026401115.1 Tetraselmis chui
TTTTATTTAGGGGTCAGGCTCTTGGCGGCCGTGGGGCTTCTTCTGCCTCAAGACCCGTCACACGTATTGCACCAGCACGCCCTGCCACTTCAGCCTCAAGGTACGGGCCGCCCTTTCGCTGTGTGGTGTTAGCACAGGGCACACGGAGGTGTGGCTCTTGGATTTAGTGGGTGGAGAGAGGTAGAGAAGTCAGGAGAAGGGGGAAAGATGGGGCAGGTTGAGCTGGCTTTGATGCTCATCTAGTGTTTTGATGGTAGGTCGGGGTACAACCCGCTTAGCGGCACTGGCGGAGGAGGCAGCAGCGGGTTCCGCTCCACACGCAACGCGGGGCGTGGCGGATGACGGCGGTAGAGCAGTGAAGCACGGGGGCTCATAGCGCGGACGCGCGCCGCCCCTTTTCACTGCTCTGCATTCAGTCACTTAACCACCCACCCCCTTTCCTCTTTCACCACTCTCCTCATGAATATCCTCATGAAAGAATATCCTGTCATGTGCCCTCAGCTTGCGTGTGCTCGCTGGGTTGCACAGCTCTACCCGTGATTATGAAGTGCCTGCAGGCAACCCAAGCTGAATGGGTCTGCTGGAACGGATGTGTCACACGGATAGAACACTGATTCACATGTAACCTCAACCAAAAAAAACTTGTGGACTCGATCACCACAGTAGACAGGTATCAGTCCTCGCCAGTCACATTTTGCTGGAACGCGCAGCATTGTGAATGATGAGCACAGTGTCACGGAGTGAGAACAACCTGCGCGTTGATTGCCACTTTCTCATGACTTCGTCGCACAATTTGGAGCCGCTGAAGTGAAATGCCAGCATTGACAAAGCGCGGCATAACTTTACAGCGTTTTGGAGTGTTGTTGTTGTAATAGCAATAGGTCATAGGGCGGTGGGCAGCACATCCCACACCGAGCCGCATCCCTCGGGAGAGGCGTCGTGGCAAAACTTGATACGTCCGGCGCTTTCCAGCGCCCTCAGTGCGGCCCACTCCGCATCGAAGCTGTGCACGTTGTCGCTCTTCGTGGCCCAGGTGCGCTCCTGCGACAGCAGTCATCAGTCAGCGACTTCTATCCTTGCAATGCATCGGGAGGAAGGGCAGCGTGGGTGAGTACGTGTGGTTGGGGGAGGTTGGTTACCTGCAGTCCTGTGTAGAAGTGAAAGGGGGTGTCAAGGCCCGGAGTCGAGGCTCCACCAAAGCCATACAGCACCAGCTGGTCACAGGTGGACAGCATGAGGAAGGTGGCCAGAAAGCCGGTGGTGGGACGGAACCCACCTGCACAGCGCAGAACAGCGCTCAAAATCGATATCTCATACATCTTTGCAGTACACATGCGTTAGAGTCATAGTACAATGACAGCTGGAGGAGCAAGAGGGAAGGGATGCATGCGGATAAAGGGACTGACTTGCAAGTCTTATATGGTCATTCTATGATATCAGATTGCAACCCTAAATAAACTCTGAACATGCGTGTCCGCCATTCTAGAGACACGAGAATACAGTGCATATCAACTATTGTCATGATAGTCAGGAGAACCAAAGGCAGCAAAATGCTGAGGCCAAGCAACTGGTTTCGTCACATTATTATCATCAGCGCCCATTATGTGTGCATTTCAGTGACAGCTTTGCTTATGTTTCGACCAAAGAAACAATTACGAATGGATCAGGGGCGGGCGCACTCACCGGTTGTGCGGATGCCCGCGCACCGCATGCGCTGCCTCCAGCGGATCAGGAGGTCGGCGGCGATGTGCACCGCACGCAGCGACAGCACGCGCACCTTGGCATCTGGCCTCGCCATCTGCATGATCAAGTTCAGCAGCTCCATCTCGTACCCCCGCGACACCGTCTCCACCATCGGCAGCAGCATGGTGCCCTCCTCCAGCGGCAGCACCATCTCCTTCATGTAAGGCAGCGTGTTATTCCTCCGCACAGCCGCGCTCACCTGCGCCCCGACAAGCAGTATGGTTTCAGAGGCGCCCCCGCTTCACCATCAACGATGCCAAGGGGAACAGAAGGTGATTTGAGCCAACCACCCGCCGCCTTACTTTATCCGCTTGCGGCTTTATGCTTTGTTGGTTTTGCCTTGTGGTGTCCGCCAACCGCCGCCTATGGCGGTTCTCCATCTGCTCGTCTTCCTCGGAGGTCTCGTCTTCCGCCGTGATGTGCTGCAGTTCGTCCACCTGCGGCACGGCGCAGCCCCCTCCGCTCAGTTCCCTCCATTTCCGCACTCCTCTTCATTGTCATTTCAAAAGAAAATGCTCGAAGCATTACGAAATGCATCCTCGTTTAGTAATCAAAAATAGATATAGAGCAAATCTTTTTTAACTTGATTAACGTATTAATCCGTATATGTAGTGGATTATCGTTAAGGTGAGCTTATCTCTGCCTCAACAAGATTAGTCATATTTTTGCGCCGTAATTAACACCTCAAAACAAAATACTTCAACCATTGGATTCTTCCTCGATAGCCATCACTAGATTCCATTCAGTAAACTGCGAA
>JAPMLY010000769.1:57500-166206 GCA_026401115.1 Tetraselmis chui
AATAATCGGATGTCGTAAATAGCTTGAGTTGATTTCAGAATGACGTTTTGAACTCATGTGGCCGGTTTTTCGAGGTCGGCACTTGAGTTTGAGGCCCGAACTCAAGTGGCCTCCGCAAACATGAGTTCGGCCCCGGAATCCGCGCCAAGAGAAATGCGGGCACATTTCGTGCACGCCATCGCCCTCGCCGCTGGCCCCGCCAAATAAACACCACGGCGGGCCATCTCTCGTGGCTGCCACCTCTCCCGCGCTATGGAGGGAAGGGCTGCGGATTGAGTTCGTGTCCGTGGAGCGTGACTATGTGAGGACGAGGACGTTGGCGGAGGATCTCCAAGGCGGCGACGCATGGGGTGGTCTATTGAACCATGCAAACACAGTTAGTGTGGAAGATAACGTACGCAAACGTAGTTACAGTCACAGTCCCGCAAACGGAACAGTTAAGGCGACAACCAGCCTACAGGCGTGGTGTCGGGACAACAGAAGTGGGAGAGCTGTAGCCTAGCGACAGCTCTGTACCGAGTCAAACAGTTTATCGGTATGTCCGATCTAGACATGTACTAATCATATCTAGAGTAGCTTACAGTAGCTATCTGCAACTAATACGTATGCGGTATTACTTACAACACTCCCCCTGAAGGTAGCTACGGGATGAAGCGTTGCATTGGGTCTTGTCCTCCAAGGATCGCACTTCGGTGTCGTGCTAGTGCAGGTCCTGGGAGGGGTTTGGTGAGCATGTCAGCCACCATCTGGTCAGTGGGGAGGTACCTCAACTTGATGGTCCCTTGCTCCACGTGGTCTTTGAGAAAGTGCCACTTCAGGCCGATGTGTTTAGTCTTCTCGCTGACCAAGGCATTCTGGGAGTATGCAATGGCGCTTTGGTTGTCCTCCCAGATGGTGGTGGTTTCGGTGATGGGGGAGTCGAAGATTTCCCCCAGGAGTTGTCGGAGGTGGAGTCCCTCCTTGGTGGCGTCAGCCGCAGAGTAGTACTCGGCTTCACACGTGGATTGAGCCACACAAGTCTGTTGTTTGGACTTGTAACTGATTGGCCCGCGTCCGAGGGTGAAGAGATAGCCGGAGCGAGACTTGCGGGTGCTGCTGTCGTTGGCCCAATCAGCGTCGGCAAAGCCTGTGAGTTGGAGACTGTGGTCCAGGCCCCCCCCCAACGTCAGGCGCATGTTGATGGTGCCATGGAGGTAGCGGAGGACCTTTTTCAGAGCTTGCAAGTGTGCCTCGGTGGGCGAGGCTTGGGCAGAGCCGAGGATGCTCAACGCCGTGGAGACATCGGGGCGTGTACAAACGGCGGCGTACTGGAGGCTGCCCAGGAGGCTTGGGTAGACGTCCTTGGCCACTCCTGTGAGAGAAGGCGAGTTCAAGTGTGCAAGGCCGGCGAGGAAGCCTGGGTCCATCGGAAGGGACGACGGCTTAGAGTCAGACATGCCGTACTTGGCGAGGATGTCGCGCAGGTACTTGGACTGGTCCAGCGAGATTGTGCGCGTGGAGCGATCGCGGGTAATGTGCATGCCGAGGAGTTGGGAGAGGTCGCCTAGGTCCTTGATTTTGAACCGTGCTCCGAGTT
This sequence comes from Tetraselmis chui, assembly GCA_026401115.1. Classification (NCBI taxonomy): domain Eukaryota; kingdom Viridiplantae; phylum Chlorophyta; class Chlorodendrophyceae; order Chlorodendrales; family Chlorodendraceae; genus Tetraselmis; species Tetraselmis chui. The sequence continues at coordinate 59,077 of JAPMLY010000769.1, forward strand.
GGGCTTTGAACGATGCGAGCCAGGTGGCATCATTGCAGGCCGCGGGAATGTCATCGACGTACAGGGCGATCATGGCGAAGACGTGGCCGGCGCGATAGATGTAGATGCACGGGTCGGAGACGCATTGTTGCCATCCATGGTCGACGAGCCACGCACGAAGTAGCATGTTGAACTCGCGGGGGGACTGCTTAAGGCCGTAGAGGCAACGCTTGAGGTGACAAACCTTGGACGTTCCATCGGTGAAGCCGAGGGGCTGGCGGATGTACACATCCTCCCGGATGGGGGCGTAGAGAAACGCTGTGTCGATGTCAAGTTGGCAGAGTTCAAGGTCGCGGGCGGCTGCAATGGTTAGGAAGAGACGCAGGCTGGCCATGCGGATGACCGGGGAGAAGGTCTCCGTGTAGTCCAGTCCAGCGCGTTGACTGCACCCCTTGGCGACGAACCGCGCTTTGAAGCGGGAGACGTCGCCGGCTGTATCCGACTTGACTTTAAAGATCCACATGCTGTTAACGACCATGCGGCCGGGGGGGAGGTCCACAAGGTCCCACGTGCCGTTGCTGATGAGGGAGGAATACTCCTGTTGCATAGCGGCTTGCCATTGGGGGGCTTGGGCGCTGTCCAGCGCAGCTCGGTAGGATTTTGGTTCCACACACTCTCGGGCGGAGAGGAGGGCGATGGCAGTAGGGGACGTGCCGGCAGGTGTGTGTGGGGGACCAGTGACAAGGTCGGGGACGTGAGGGTGCTCAAAGATGTCCTCTTGAGCTTTTCCTTGTTCAGGATCACAACACGCCGTTACGAGTGTGGGTGGGTAGTCGGACAGGTGGGCAACCATATCGCCGTAGCGAATGGGGTGGGAGCGGAGCCGAGCATGGCGAGGGGTTGGCGGGGGGGGTAGGGGTGTGGGTGATGTGAGGTCAATGGGGTGGGATAGGGGTGAGTCTGCGGGGACGTCGTCCGAAGAGTCGGTGATGGCCGAGTCGACGGAGGGTTGTGTGTCGAAGCCTGGGGTGTCTTCCTGAAAGACAACATGTACGGAAGTGGTGATGCGACGCGTTTCCGGATTGTAGACACGATACCCGGGTGCGTCAGGGGGATAGCCCACCATGACGCCGCGAAATGCTTTTTCACTGAGTTTCCGACGTTGTTTGTCGGGGACCTTGGCGAAAACGGCGCAGCCGAAGACGCGGAACTTGGAGGCGTTGGGCACTGACGACGTAAGGAGTGTGAGGGGGACGCCCCCATTAGGTCCGACCGAGCGACTGTACGTGCGGTTGCGAAGGTACACAACAGTGCTGACAGCGCACGACCACATGGAGTTGGGAACGGCCATGTTGTGGAGCATCGCCGATGCATTGTCCCGGATGGTGCGCCAGGGACGTTCGGCCTTGCCGAGCATGTGGTGGGCGTATGGGGCAGAGAACTGTACCCCGACGCCGAGGTGTGCGCACATCCGGCGAGTGACAGCAGCTTCAAACACAGAGTCTGAGTCAAATTTGAGGACCGGTGCGAACGCGCCCGTCTGGGAGTGATGGCGGGCATGCAGGTGTTTGATGTCCAAGAGGATGGTTTCCAATTCCGAACATGCGTCGTCTTTAGACTTAAGGAACCGCACCCACATGTAGTTGGTGTGGTGGTCGATGACGAGCAAGCAGTAACGGAGGCCATGTGGGGAGGGGACATTGACCGGGCCCCAGAGGTCAGCGGACAGGTTGAGGAGGGGGTGGGATGGCTTCGCGCAAGCGGCTGTGTTGCGTGGTGCAGCTGTGGCTTTGTGAAGGAGACAAGAGTCGCACGAAACTTTGGTTACAGCGCTAGTTAACACAGGGCTAGTCGGGACACCGTGAGTATGTTGGGCCTGAAGGCTTTGCATGTTGAGGTGGCCATATCGACGGTGCCACAGGACGGGATCACACTGGGCAGTAAGGGCAACCTGAGGGGAGGGGTCAAGTGCCGGCGGTGCGGATGGGCTGGAAGGGAGGACCGGCTGGTGGGGAAGGAGGTAGAGACCGTTTCCGGACGGTTCTAGCACACCCATGCCTGTGGGTACCAAAAGCAAACCAGTGTCAGAGTTGGAGGGGAATATGAATTCACAACCGCTGTGAGTTTGCATCCAGCTCACACTAAGGAGTCGGCCGATACGCTGTGCTGAACGAGATGATAGGTCAGGGGTGTAGAGTGCATACACAGTGCGGTGAATGAGCTGGCCAGAGGCAAGTCTGACAGAAATTCGCACTGAGCCACTGCCCTTAACGTCAACGCCGACACCGCCCACGCGAGAGGGAGCGGAGGGGGGCGTGAATTTCACGAAGTCATCTCGGAACGCAGTGAGGTTAATCGAGCAGGCGGAATCAACGACCCAAAACTTTGACAGATTACGACCCGGGGCGAGGGAAGAGGAGAATGCCACAGAGCTGAATGGGACACTCACCTCGTCGTCAGCGTAGTCATCAGCGCAGTCCGCGAGGGTGGGTAGGCAGTCGGTGTCATCGGCGGGGGCGTCGTCGGCAGGGACGTAGCACAACATGCCTCCTACATAAAAAAGGTGACCCCACCCTCCTTGACAACTACCGCCCCATCGCCCTCATGAATAACCTTCTTAAGCTATGGACCGCACTAATCAAAGACGCAGGCTCGAAATACGCCGAAACCCACGGCATCCTCAGCGACCAACAAGACGGCTTTCGACAACACCGCAGCATCCACGACGCCCTCTCCTCCATAATCATGGCCATGGAGGACGCGAAACTCCACAAAAAAGATATCTACGTCATGTACGCGGACTTCAAGGGCGCCTTCAACGCAGCAGACCACCGCATCATGTTCAAACACATGAGACAACTCGGTATGCCCTCCACTTTTGTAGATACATGCGAACACCTCTACGGAGTCTCATCTACAGACTACATTACCCCATACGGTCCCACCCCCTCCATAGACATAAAACGAGGCACCCTACAGGGCGACACCCTCTCCCCGTTCCTATTTACCCTATTCCTTGAACCCTTTCTACGTTGGCTCACTGTGGGTAGCCGGGGCTATCGCCCAGGGCCCCCCGCCACTAACGTCGACCCAACAGAACCCACAGCCACATACCCCGGACACGGATTCGCGGACGACCTCAGCCTAGCCACGGGCTCGACCCCAAACATGGCCATCCAACTAAGGAAACTCTCCCTCTTCAGCGCCTACACAGGTATGACCGTCAACATCCGAAAGTGCTGCATTACCGGAGCCCTTTGGCGCACAGGCAACGCCCTCTCCCTTGCCAACATCACACTCCTCACATCCCGCCTCCAAACACAGTTCATCACCATCAACTCCACCCCGGCACCCCACAACTCACCGTCTGCCACCTCCACAAAATCCTGAACTCCCCCGGTTATAGGGGCCACATGGCCAGAGCCCACATACACAACATCTCCACAACATACTCCCACTGGCCCACTGAATCGATAATGTCAGGCAGTCTATCCCCCCCCACGCTCAGAAGCCTAGTGCGCGCCCAACGCGACGCCGGTACCATGTTTCACAACATCCCCCCCCTCTCCCTCACCAACCCCATTGCCTCCACACTCCGCACCCATTTCACCAACCAGGACGCCGCACTCCTCACATCCCTCAGAGACAGAGCCACACATATCACAGACCCACACACATACAAACAAGCATACCACGAATTCTCACCCCGCAAGACACACACTTCCCTCCTTCCCCGTCTTAACCCCCTCTGGCAAAATCACATAACCGAATGGTCACAAGTCCTCCTCCGCGCCACCCCTCCTCCTTCATCCTCAAATCCTGCCAGTCCATCACCAAACTCACGGGGTCCAACACCTCCCTCACTATCCCAATACGCCTACTCGCCGCAGTCCTCACCGAACCCACCGACACTGTCCACAACCGCCTCCCCGTCACAAACCTCAACCCCAAACAAGCATCCCCCCCCACCACTCTCCACCCCTCATGGGTTCCCCTCCTCACGTCACACCTCCCCCGCCCTCCTCACACTCTCTCCCCCTTCACCCACTCCTCCCGCACCAACACCTACTCCCCCACTGCACCCATCACGCACATAGACACAGAATACCTCTCCCCCTCAGACCACCATTTCCCCCCCTGCGACGTAACGCGAATCATCTCCAAACACAAAGACACAGAATACGGACAAACCCAATACATGGTCGAATGGGCCCCGGAACACCTCACGGAATGGGATATACAACTCCAACTGGACGACGGCTTCCGACTCATCTCTTCCACCCCCACCTCGGTAAACCTACCCACCCCCACCCCCGCCGATTGCTCCATATGCCACAACCCTCTGCACTTAGAACCCACCTCCACCTGCAGCACATGCCCGCACTTTGCCGTCCACTCCCAATGCCGCCCCGCCTTAGGCCCCGCCTCATGGCAATGCGACTGGTGCGCTCGCGGCAAACAACACGACCTCACCCGCCTCCACGAGGTCCAGTGGGCGCCTTGCCTTCAACTACACGACACCATCAGTGAGACCCCCTCCGGCCCCACCGCCCTCACCGCATTTAACTCCGGCTTTGTCCCCTCCACCACACCCATCCTGCCAGAACCCGGACCGCCACCTTGGACACACCACCTTATCACATTCAACCACACCCCCATCAACCCTGACCTCGACATGCTCCCAACCGGTAAATTCGCCATCCACACACACCCATCACTCCACGACACAACCATACTATGCACCCCCGACGGCCGCGCGGTAACCACCCTTAACGGCCCCCGCGTCCGCCACCTATACCAACTCTTTCGCCCCGACCTCTCCGACCATACATTCGAAGAGGAGGTCTACAACCTCCTCACTCGCCTAGGCTCCCGCTCTGAAATCCACTCTCCTACACCCGCCACCACCACCCGCAACAGATGGGCCACCAGAGAAGACCTCCTCTCGGCTCTCCGTCACACATTCCACATCCAGACAGAACTCTACTCAGACCCCCTCAATAAATCACTCCACTCGCACACCTACCACTCACTCTACCCCGAAGACATAGTCTTCTCATCCAGCGGCAGCAATGCCCCACACACATGGCAAGGCACCAACATAGCCAACCCCGAATACGACCACGAATGCATGCGCCGAGCCATGGAACATGCAATCACCAGCGCACACCGCACAGCCTCACACACCCCCAGCGCTACCATCCTCATACTCCCCCGTTGGGAACACACCCCATACCGCCACTCCAAGTATATCAACTCCCCCTACACACATCACCTATACACCCTTCCCAATGACGCGAACACCTTCTTACCCCCAGACCAACACACAGGCCACCCCACCCCTACCCCATTCGGAACACGCTGGATGGTCGACATCTACCTAGTAGCTAACTCCCTCGCACTCCCCACCCTACCCTCACACACTGCCATGACCGCACTCCACAACACCCTCGAGTCCATATACGACACACACCTCCCGAACCCCACCATCACCATCCCACCTCCATACCTCACAGACTCCTACTCACCTCACTCCGCAGGCATATACTACTTCCCCCCCAACCCCACTCACCCCCTTACCTACCCCCTCCAAGAACGCACACAACTAACATACTCCCCCACCAGAGGCACTCTTGCTTGGAACTGGCAGGACTTCGTATACACAGACGGCTCGAAAAAAGGAAGCAGCTCCCCTCTAGGGGCCGCAGCCACCCACCCAGCCTCGGACACCAACGTCAAAATCCTGGTGACCTCTACCCCTCCCTCCCATACTATCAATCGAGCCGAACTAGCTGGCATTGACATAGGCCTCCAACTAGGCCATACCCACCTCCTAACTGACAGTGCGTGCTCCCTCCGTCTCATACAAGGATACCTTAACTGCCCCTCCGCTTATAGGCACAACATCCACCGCGACACACTCCTCTCTATCACACGCACCATCATAACCCGCTGCAACGCAGGCATCCGCACACATCTCGGGAAAATTAAAGCACACAACCACTCACTCGGCAACGACCTCGCTGACGCACTCGCTAACCAGATAGCGGATGGTCAAACACCAAACACCACATACAACACAGGCTCGGACGTGTCCATCGGTCACTGGACCTGGCCTTACACCCTCATACCACAGACTCAAGGGGCACCCATACCATACATATACACAAACCTCAAAGCCGACGCACACACCCACAGCTGCAAACACACACTTACACCCCTCTCACAGACATCCAAACACGGCGCCCTCCTCGCCCGCGCCGCGGCAGACGGCGCCGACTTCACCTTCCACAAAAAACACACAACACTCACCAACACCCAATTCACCCACAAACAAGAATTCATATGGGGCGTCCACAACACCCGCCTCCTCACTCACAACCCCACCATGCGCTGTCCCATGTGTGGCCAATTCACCAGCAACGGCCACATGGCCGGTAACTGCCCATCCATGTCTGGCCTAAGACAGGACCGTCACAACAGCGCGCTACAACTCCTACTATCCCTCCTGGAACGCCACAACGGAGGACGCTGGGAGACTATCACTGCAGACTTCGGTAACAAACCCATCAAGTCTTTCACCCGCCCCACCCCCACCTACACCCCTCTTGACTGTCACCCCCCGCACCCCACCCACATGCCCACCCGCCTTGTTGACGCAGACGAAGGTCTCTCGCCCGACTCCCTAACCTCGTGCCCCGCTATCCTCCCCCCCGAAATCCTCCCTCCTGCACTCCGTCCCCCGGCGTACAAACCCGATTTCATACGCCTCCTCGAACCTCGCTTCGTCGGTCACAACAACGGCCGCCGCCGATACTCATCTATCAGGAAAATACAGATAGGGGAATGGAAGTACTGCACCGACCACAACCTCTCACACACAGCTAGCTTGATTAGGGACAAATACACACCCCTCGCAAATGCCATCCGAAACCACTGGCCAGGTACCGAAGTCGACATCTTACCCATAGTCATGAGCCGCACGGGCACTCCGCACTCGTCCACCATAGCAAGTCTCACCTCTCTCCTCACCCTCCGCACCGACCCTCCCGACAAACTAGTCACCAAAGCACGACTCGACACATCTCGCATCCTTTCTTCACTCCATGCACACACCGTCCAATGGCTGCATTATCTCCTCCTTGTCTACCGCACCAAATCACGCACGACCACTCGCCGAGCCTCCGCATAACGCACCTCCCCAAGCCATTCTTGAATCTTAACACCACCACCATAAGCTGCGTGAAGCTGAAGATGGTCCATAGGATCCGCCAACACCACGCTATGACCCTACTGCCGCGCCTAAGTGAGGCTAAACAACCGATGATATGTCCAAGACGCACGACGGGACAGCTCGCGAACGTGAAGCACATGGCGCAACGTGGCAGGAATCTTCGTACCGTCTGCAGCCGGCACAGTGATGCGGACAGTGACAACGCCCACAGCAAAAGCACTGATGCCCTTCACCCACAGCCGATCGGACAGCGCACGATAGTTCACGAAGTCATCACGTTTGCTGGTCATATGGTGGCTGGCTCCACTGTCGGCTAGCCACATCCAAGTCTCTCCCTCATTCATCACCATGGCTCGTGCTTCACTGAACGACCTAGCAGGACTGGCAGTGATGTCTACCCCAGCAGGGAAAGCCACGGGAGACTCAAGACTCGCAGAACTGCCAATAGCACGCCTGTCAGGGCACTCTGACCGGCGATGGCCCTTCTTGCCGCAACTGAAACAAATGCCGCGGAAGGGTCGGACTCCGCCAGCTCCCACAGCCACACCACGTGAGTTCCCAGGGCCATGCATGGATTTTAGCTGCTCTTGAAGATCATGGACCTGGCGCTTCAAGGATTCAGCAGAGGTGTCACCGGAAAAGGCCGGAAAAGTTGCAGGGAGCGGCGCCTCGGTCTGAGTCCGGCCACGACTCTCAATACGCATGCCCTTCTGTCGAAGATCTCGCTTGACGGCGTCCATACTGAGGCTGTGGACGTCCCATGTGTCTGTGATGGAGTGGTACTCTTGACGTAGACCCTTCACCAAGTACATGATGACCCGTCGGTCGTGAACGTCCTCCCCCCCACGGGCTAGCTGGCGCTGAAGTCGGACCAAGCGGTTCAAATATTGGAGACTGGTATCATCGTCTGCCTGGGCCTTCTCCATATCTTGCAGCAGCCCAGCCAGACGGTAGATGCCATCGTCTTCATAGTGGTCCACTACCGTGTATGATGTCTCCCAAAAGCAAGGGCGGGAGGGCGGGGACAGCGAAAATGATGACTCCCTTGCGAGTCACTAGGTAGGAGCTATTATTTATAGCCCCAGCAGGGCGATTCATTCACCTACGCACATCGTGTGCGCAGAAATGCTCACTACTGCACTAAATACTACAGTACTTTACTGTTGAACATTAAGTACTACAAACTACTAAATCCCCTATCTTAATTATGAATATCCTAAATACCGGTACTAATTGGGCTTCAAGGAGGAGGGCGATGTTTCTTGGCGTGTCTTAGAAAAATCAGGTATGCTTTGGGCTACGCCCTCCGCAGACCCCACCTTTTATGGGACACTGTGCACATAGAGGGGGTGACTATTACATGGGTGGCAGGTCCCTGCCGCGTAGAACAATCATGACACGTTGGCGCCGAGGAGGCGCCTGCCGTGTATGATGTCTCCCATATGACTCCCATGTAGAGGTAGCAGCTGAGTCGAGCCACCAGTTATCAGAGCCCCGCGATGCATCGCAGAATGGTGGCTCGCGAAGTGTGGAAGTAGATTTGAACAGCATCCTTGCGGCACCGCCAATGACCAACATCCGCGATCAGCCTCTGAGAGCTGTAGGCGTCCCACAGCCATTGCGACAATGACTTGCGCCCCGAGTGCGAGGACACGCGAGAAATGTCGGTGGTGCGGCCCGTCGCATCCGGGAAGGCCCGCAAGAACGCAGCCCGGTACGCGGAGCCTAGGCAAGTGTACGCGCCAGCATTGAAGGTCGCAGGTCCCAGCGCCCGCGACCGAGGAGCGGACAGCAAATATCCCCTGGACGGTGGGCGGAAGCGCAGCAAATAATCCCGTAACAGATCCACGGGGCGAACTCCTAGAGAGCCGACACACTCAGGGATATAGGCGTTCGCGTCAATGCGGGAGTCCACGTTCTTGTCGACAAGCACCCGCAGGCCAATGTATTCGCCCCCGATGTCCAGATCCCGAGCTATGTAAACTTCGGAAGTAGGCAAAAACACTAGCTGCCCAGAAGCATCCACCTCATAGCAGACGCGAAGGTGCACAGCGGCCCGTCGTCGCAGGCAACCCAAGGTGCTGATCACCAAGGCCAACCGCCGATGGTGGCCAGAAGCGCAAGACAGATCAAAACCCGCTCGGAGGATGGCAGCAAACTCGGTCTTGGACAAACCGAGTCTACCGCGGCGACCGGTTTTCGCCAGTCGTCTGACCACCGCCATGACGTCCGCCACTGGAGCCTCACGGACGGCGTTAGGTAACGGCGCCCGCCCGACACGGGTCAAGGCGGAGCTTTGTCTCCGATGCCAGTCACTCACGGCCGAAAGGCGACCCGACACCGTGCCAGCATCCAGCCCACGGTCGTGTGTGCAGTGGTAGATGTAGCCTCGTAGCAACTCTGGAGCAGCAGGGAGTGGGGCCACCCCCCGCGCGTGACAGAAATCGGTAAAATCAGCTAGCCCTCCAGCGTAAGTGCGCTGAGACGAGACTCGTAGCCGACGAGCCTCCCAGTCCTCAGCGCCCCGAATCAACCGCACCCAGTCGGCACGGTGAGTTCCCAAGCCCGCGCCCCCAGGCGCAGGCATCCCCAACGCATGTGCTTCTACTCCCGCCAGTGCGCAATCCACACACACAAAGAGCTCAGGATGACCTGTGCAACTCCTTGCGGCGCAGCCCGGACACAACACCAGGTCGCATCCCGCGCAGGAATAAGAAGTCTGAAGCGGCCGATCCCCGCAAGCGCGGCAGCGAAGCGTGCCATGGGTGTGAGGTTGCAGGCCTGGCACACGAAGGGGGGAAGTACACAGCCACCACAGGCCAGTTAGTGGGGCCCAAGTCCACTCTGCTCCGTGGCAGAGGCAAAGCCCGAGAAGCCATGTGCCAAGCAGGAGCCGTGAATAGTCGTGAGCCCGCGTGCCAGTAGCCAACGACACAGCCCCCCCCCACAAAGCGCCACCAGGAAGCTGAGGTCCACACAGGGAGTATGAACACCGCAGCCGTGCGCTCTGGACAGCTGTGAAAGCAACGCCAAAAATGCCGCAGGATTGGCTCCGCCTCCGAAAAAGGAGGATTACACCACACAAGCAGCTCTGCCCAGTCATGCTCGAGACAAGAGTCAAGGGCGGACCAGAACCGGCAGCAAAACGCGTTGTGTCCAAGGGGGTCGGAACACGCGTCGACATCGAACGGACCGCACAGGGACGACAGCCTGCGGTACAGCCGCTCATCCATCATCCAGTCCCCCTCATCCCGGCGACCGGTAAGGCGCGAGATGCCGTCCGCGAGACGGTTCTGCACGCCAGGCAAGTGCCGTGCGATGGCCTCACACCCAAGCCCTCCTAGTAGGTCCAGTAAGGCCAGCACCACATCATTGAAATGCGGTACCATGGAGCCCCGTCGATTGATGGCACCCACCGATGCCTCCGAGTCCATCAAGAACAAAATACGGCGGCCCTGTAGAGCCACTGCCCACCTGCGCACCGCAAATAGGGGGATGTAGAGCTCCCGCAGGTTGGCAGAGTCCTGGTACCGCCCCGCGAGCTGCTCCGGCGTGAAGGAGTAGTGTATGCGGCGGTGCTCCCACCACGCCCCACCAGCCCAGCCACTGGCGTCCGTGGTGATGATTGCCACAGTGCCATCATACAGCCCTCTGCCCAAGTCCCGGGGCAGAATTGGCAACAACCGTGGTCCCCATAGACACGCTGCATCTTCAGCGTGCCACAAGAGGCGTCGCTGCCCCCCACCCGCAGATAGCACACCGTGCCACCACCGCAAGTCATCCACCGCCGCCGAACTAGGGAGATTCACATCGTAAACATCCCGAGCCACATAAAGCTCGCGCACGCGCGCCTGCCCCAGCATAATCACATTGCAGCAGAATTGTAGCTTCCCCACCAATGAAGCCCACTCCAGTCGTAGCGGGCTGTCCCCGACTGCATCAGCCCGAAGAAAAGCTTCGATGCGCGCTAGAAGCTTTGCGCATCGTGATGCAGAGAGCGTCATCACTCCCTTGACTGTGTCCAACTGTAGACCGGTCCACTCGCAAACCTCAGAGGGCCACGCGTTCTTGGAGTGCTTCACTGGAATGCCCAAGTCCCCCAGCACGCACAATACCGACCAGTATTGGAGGCGTTGTTGCCAAGCGGACATGACTGGATGGTGGCCAACCCCAAAATCATCCAGGTACCCCCCCAGCGCTCGAATATTGGCGGGAGTTCCCTCAGGAGAAGACGGGCGGCAGTAACGGAGTCCAAGACGCTGAACCACATCTAGCACGAAGCGTGCCCATCGCTGTTGAATCCCCGGAGCTTGCTTAAGTCCGAAAGGCATGAAGCGATATCGATAATACTCCCCTGTAGCTGGGTGTCGAAATCCATGTACCTCACAGTCGCGTGCGAAGACAGGCCAAACGAGGAAGGCATCCGCGATGTCGAACTTGCTCACTGCCATGCCCCGCAGCAAGAGAGGCGCCACCACCTGCACCATGTCCAGTTCGCAAAGCACCCGCACCATGTACTCGTTGACGCCAGAGCGCAGAGCGTCCATAACATTGCGCACCTTCAGCGGGTCCCATTTGACTATGCAGGCTATCGGATTTACCACCCACGGCGCGTAGTCCAGCGGGCCCTCGCACAGCCCCATCGCGATCAGACGGTCGAAATCCCCAGCCGCCAGCTCGGCGTGCTCGACGCAAGACTGATAGTTCTTCTTGGTGCAACGTGGGGGCCAAGCACTCCATACGTAGCGTACGCCCTCGACAAGCGACTGCCGCATGTCGAGCGGCATGAAGTCAAGTGCAAGTAGCCTCTCGGGGTTAAATCGTCGCCCGGCCTCTCGTACCCCAAAGCAGTCGTCCCCTGCCGTGGGCTGCCGCGAGGCCCATATGTGCCAATCGCAGGTTGTCCGAGGCGGCACTGACAGAGTGAGGAGGGGAGGCGCCCCGTCCAATAGCCCCATTTCCACGTACCACCTCTGCGTGTGCTTGTATCGCCGACGCACCACCGCACAATCCATGGCCATGAAGTCTAACAAGTCACCCAGCAGCGCCTCCTCGCCACGCGGGGGGAGCAATCCCACCGCCACCGCCACCTCCCGGCACATCAACTTGATATGCGAAGGAGTCGGGTCATCAATCCTTCCTACCCCCCACTCCCGGGGCAGGTCCACTAGCGCCTCTCCGAGTGTGGTACCCGTGGCGGCACACACGCGTAAGACACGCTCACATTGGTCTCCAAAAACTGAAGCTAGTACGAATAGAACCGCACCAGCCCGGTCATCGGAGGGTAGCGTAGAACTCAGACCAGGAAACCCTGGGGACCCGGAGCTCCCGCGGGGCCCCACCGGGCGCCCCTACTTGGGGCAGGCCGTCTTCAACGGACCCGATAGAGCATGCAGGTTCCCGCAACGCGGGCACGGAATGGTGATGGGGCGGCTGCCGTGATCGGTCATGGAGTGATCCGTCCCATGGCAGAGGAGGCAACGCTTGGACTTGGTCTTGCGGGTCGCCGGTAGTCCGAAGTCTTGGGCAAGCTCGTGGATCCACGAGTGATTCAGCCGACCGCGAGCTGCACACCTCAACTGCTCCTGCATCTCGTCGTGAAGATGTGGCCGTTGCGCCCGGGCCGCCCCCTACGACATTATTGGTGGTTGTGTCTGCATGCTCTCTGCCACGTCCGGCTTCACAAGTGGTGTCGGGCATAGCTCCGCTGCCCCTGTGCTCCGTACCCGCATCGCCACCACCACCTGATTCTTTGAGGCTCGAAGAAGGTACCTATTAGGTGCGCCCGCAGAGTTACCAGCCGCAGTGCCCGAAGGGACGCCAACTTGTCGGGGCAGCACGACGATCTCCGGCATCACGGGCTGCCCCTCTTGACTCGCGGCCCCAAGGAATAACGGAAGGTGATGCCTGCTGATGGCGCACCAACTGCACTGCCAATGTGCCTCCTCTGGAATGTCCCCCCCGCCATTTAGATCCATCGCGCATGAGCGGTTGAGGCAAGCCGTGCATGTGAGGCACGCCAAGTAGTCACCAGGGTCGGCGTGGTTGTCCGAGTCCTCGTGGCAGCCATAGCAAATAAACTCAGATGGATGCCCCGCAATGCCATCTTCGTTTCTGGCTAGCGACCACATGCCTTGAGTCTTGTGACGACGGTTCTGACAGGTGAGTGCACCGCGCGCACGCGATTCACAGCGTTGACCGGCCAGAGTGAAAGCCCCGCACTTCCCCTCGTCGGGCTCGAACATGGCGGCCAACTTGTCCAGCTTGACACAATACGCCATCGCCTCATCATCTTCCATAGCGTCGAGTGCTTCGCGTCGGCTCAGCGCTCGCGCCAAAGTCAACAAAGTCGAGGAGCTCTTCCTCGACGGGTCCCGGCCGGCTGTAGCAATCAGTCGGTCCAACCACGTTTCGGACGCAAGAGAACCGTCATCCACGCCAGTCTCATTCACCATGGCCTCAAGCTCGGTAGGAGTGAACGGTGAAATCGCCATTAGAAAGAAGAGCGGGAAAAAGGAGAAAACTGCTCGAAGCGGGTTTGACACGGGTACGGATACCGGATACGGATGTGTCCTGTCGATGACGAGTACGGACCTGAAGATACGGGTACATGACGGATACAAAATACGGGTGAGTGTACCGGAGAACACTACCAAAATGTTGTACGGGAAATTGTACGTGTACTGTCGGTGTAGAGTACTGCGTCGGCTGCCGGTGGCGGCGCTGGCGGCGGCGGGGGACGAACGAAGTGGCGGCGCTGGCGGCGGTCTTGCTTGGCGTTTCGGCTGGACTCGGAGGTGCACAGGTGTCGAGCCGACGAGGGTCCCTAGGGTCCACGCCACAACAGAATCGTCAAAATATGTTGAAAAGCTTGCAAACACGTAGACGCGGCGTAGTAGAGCTGTGACGAGCCGTTTGGAGCTGTGTGAGTCAGCGGAAGTTGGAAGAACGGAGCCGAGAGCGGTACTGTACGGGTTTCGCCTACGGGTGGAGGCTGCTACGAAGCCGTTCGGTAGTCAAATGTAGCAAAACATGACTCGTTGGACTCGTCTGAGCAAGAGCTACACGGTGGTATGCTTGGCTGAAGAATCGGAGTTGTTAGAAGGGGGGCTGGAACGCGGGATGTCTAGCAATCTTGCAGAACTCTAGTACTTGAAGCCAGAACAACGCCTTTCGGGCAGTTTCGAAGCCGGTAAAGGGTCAATTGTAGCAAATGAGGACTCGTTCGACTCGTCTTGGCAAGAGCTACACGACGGTGTGCCTTGCGGCCGAATCGGATGTGTTTCAAGTCAGGTTGAAAGTAGCAATCTGTAGCAATCTTGCAAAACTGAAGTTCTACGGAACGGGCCAGAGCGCTACCAACGGGTAGGCACGGGCAAGGATAGTGTTACGACACGATATCGGGGTGCTGCAACAACGGTAGCAGGCTTGAGGAGGTGCTGAGCGACGGCTGCGGACCTTTGGGGCTGTAGCGTAGGCAAGTGCATGGGAGTGTGGGCCAACGGGCGCGCACTTGTGCTGACAGCGAAAATGATGACTCCCAGAAAAATCAGGTATGCTTTGGGCTACGCCCTCCGCAGACCCCGCCATCGTTCTCGAGGAGAGCCGGTGCCCAGCTCTGCATCAATCCAAAGGCACGAAACCTTTTCTTCCAGACATCAAAGTCTCTCCTTTCTCCACTGAACTTGGGAAGTTTCACAGAATCCATGGGTATTATATCTCGACAGCTCCGGAAAGGGCCGAAAAATCGACGGAAAATTGTCACCAACCACTACCCGGCAGGCCTTCAAGGGGACGGTCAAGGTCCGGTCAACGGAGCTTCAAAACGAGCACGACAAGGCGCCGACCGAAGGCGGAGCTATACTTCCGGAGTCTACACATCCAAAGCAGACGGAAACCGGTTTTAGGAGGTCTGTCGGGGTTCGTCGTACAAATGGATAGTACCCTGAGAAGGGATCCTTCACCAACTGAAAGCCAAAAACCCAAGGGAGCGAAAATGAACGAGGACTGCGAGAAAATCCCAACGAGCTGTACTTCCCGACTCAGAACAACGTAGGCAGGCAGACTATGGCCTTGGAAGGTGTCGAGAGCAGTTGTATGTCGCTACATCACTGTAATAAAGGAATCGGTATCAAAAGCGATATAGTAGCTGTATGACGCTAGATTGAATTGTGACCGTTGGATAATAGATCTAACGGTCCAAGAAGCGTTTTTGGAGATAACCGCAATATTATTTATTTTAGTATGTGTGGTTCTAGCGGATATAAGAATGGAGCTCAAAGCACTGTAACCATCCTTTCTACGCTCCAACCTTCAATAGGTTATGGGCCCTCCCTAGTACTCCCACGCACCTCGTAACCCCTGCTGAGTCAGCAGTACTTCTACTTCCACTTCTACTACTACAGCAGCACTACAGCAGTACTTGTACTACATTTCTACAGTAGTACTTCTGCTACGTCAGCAGTGCTTCTTCTACTACTACCAAGTCGGGAAGTTTGTCAACGAGGAGCTACTGGATTACAAGTTTGTCGGCGCTTCGACTTCAATTTGTGTGTTGGAGCTGGGCTGAAGGATCGATTCCGTACTGTTATACGGAAGCTGTGGCCTCCATATTCTGGTGGTGAGTACAGCTTGGGTTGCTGCGACGTGTGTTGCCTGATATCGTTGGTGATACCGTTGGTCTGCGGAAGTGTGAACGAGCGTGTGGACTGTATAATTTCGTCTATCATGTCGCTAGCGTTACCACTGGGTCGACTTGCTGTCGACGTACTTGACAAGATTGCTGGGATTTTTCCGTGTCGCCTGTTGTGCTTCGTGGTGGTGTTTTGGATCGCCTGACCTCGTTCGCGGCGTGTCGGAACCTGATTTTTTCCCGCTGTCGGCGAATCTATCGAGTTGTGGGGACTGTTCCATATCCCCTGTTATTTTCGTGGTCGTCGTTGGACTGCGTGAGCTTGTTTGCGACGTATCGGGACCTGATTATCCGTTGTCAACCGACCTGTCGAGCTCTTGGCGACTGTTACCGCGTCGCCTGTTACTTGCGTGGTGGTTGCCTAGACCACTTACGCTTCGTCGAGACGTGTCGGAACGTGCTGTATCAGCTGTCGACGTTCCTGTTGAGCGCGTGACGAGTGTTGCCGTGTTACCCGTTACCTGCGTTGTGGTGCTTGGCACACCTGCGTGTGGTCGGGACGTGTCGGAACCTTATTCGTCTGTTGTCGGAGACTTGTCGAGCTCGTGGAGACTGTTCTTCTTGTTACTTGATACCTGTTTGGGGGTAATTGGGTCGTCTTCACTTGATCTTGCTGTACCGGAACCTTGTTCATCTCCTTTCGACGCACGCGCCAAGCTCGAGCCGGCTTCTACTGTGCCGTCTGTTTCCTTGTGTTGGGGAGGTTGAGCCCAGTGAGGTTGGTGGGACGAGAATTTATTATTTCTGTTGATCTTTTGACCCCCAGTTCGTTGTCTGCTGGCGTCTCGCTCCATGGCTGAGAGTGTGAAAGTCCCTGTTTTTTCCGGCAAAGCCGCGGACTTTCCCTTGTTCCGAACCCGGTTCACAGCATTCGTGGATGCGGTGGGCTGTGACGCTGCTCTGGATTCCGAAGGCGAGGACGATGCTGCTCAGCAGAAGAAGCTCTACAGCTTGTTGGTGTTAGCTTTACCCGAGACTACGTTGCACATCATCCGGAAGGTCGATCGGAAGAGCAAGGCAGCTGGCTTTCATGCTTGGCAAGCTTTGCTGCGTCGATTCGAGCACGACGGCATTCACCGGCGCGGGGATCTACTGGATGCTCTGGACGAGAAGCAACGTCAAGAGGAAACTTGTGTGGACTTCTTCACTCGTCTTCTCGACGTTCAGGCGCAGCTTGCTCGAGTCGACGAGGTGGTCCCGGATCGGCGTATCGTCATGAATGTCGTCAGGGGCCTGCGGCCTGAGTATTCTACCATGACAGATGCTCTGAATGAGCGCGACTCGAGTTTGACACTGGACTTCGTTGAGAATCTTCTCGCTACCACTGGGGTGCGCATCGAACGTCGCTTGGCAGAGGCGCAGGAGTCGGAGCCCGGAAAGACTGCTTTCCCTGCAGTGTCTGATGATGACAACCTGCGGACCATGCTGCAAGACTTGCAGCGAGAGGTGGCGTCCCTGAAGGGTGTCCACGGAGAGAGCGGAGCGAGCAGTACCAGAGGCAACGGAGGGCGTCCAGCTTTCAAGGGTACTTGCTTTACGTGCGGTCAACGCGGCCACCGGCGTCAGGACTGTCGGGTGAAACGGCCACCCCGGGTGAACACTGCCGATGCAACACCGTTCGGCGGGTATGTTGCTTTCCCCGCTAACATGTCGACCTCGATTCCTGATAGTGATGGCTTTCTGGCGGCCACTGTCAAGGTGCCTCCGTACCTGCACGATGTGGAGCCTGGGCTGTGGCTCGTTGACAGCGGCGCTAGCCATCACATGACCAGCGTCTTGAGAGATTTCCAGGCCTATCGCCCGATTTCTCCGGTTTGGGTGAAAGGTATCAGTGCCTATGCCAAAGGTGTGGGGAGCGTCCGTGTCACGCTGCGCTCCAAGGACAGCGACGCTGTCCCGATCACGCTGCACGATGTCTTCTATGTACCGGATCTGGCGGCTCGAGCATCGTCCAGCCATCAGCGTCTGTTTAGTGTCTCCCAGGCGCGGCAGCGTGGGCATCGCACTGTCTTCGAGGACCCGTGCGACGTACTTTGCGCCCATGCGCAGCATGGTGGTGGTGTCACTATTCCCCTTCACCGTGCCCATGGTCTTGTTTGGCTCCCTACTTCGGTTGTTCCGTCTGTCTCTGCCTCGCCGGCGATGGCGCGACCCTCCAAATTTCTGTGGCATCTGCGTCTTGGTCATTTGGGGGAGTCCTGTATGGATCGACTTGTGCAATCTGGTACCTCCGGTGTGCAGGTCAGTAAGTCGGACCGCCTTTGCTTCTGTGAGACCTGCGCCTTGTGCAAGTCTCGTGTGGCGCGTATCTCGCGTGCGCCGTGTGCGGACCCTGACCGTGTCTTTCAGAAGGTCGGCGTAGACTTCTGCGGTCCTATGGGCGTGGCTTCTTTGGGTGGCTGCTACTACAGCCTCGCCGTTACGGACTTCAAGTCTCGCTTCGTCCTGCATGACGTGCTGAGAACCAAGGATGAGGCTCCGCAGTCGTTTCGGCGGTTTCTGGCTACTGTCCGGGCTTTGGGTCACAAGATTGAGCACGTGCGCCTTGACAACGACTCCGTCTTCATGGGTCGCGATTTTATGGCTGTGCTTGATGACCACGGCGTGTCGCACGACTTTTCTGCTCCGTACTCGCACTGGCAACACGGTCGCATGGAGCGACAGTGGGGGACTTTGGTGCCGGCTGCCAAGTCCATGCTTCACACAGCGGGCCTTGATCGTTCTTTTTGGAGTCTAGCCATGAACGCTGCGGTGTACGTCCGCAATCGTGTTTTCTGTGAGGCTGCTGGTGGAGTGCCCTTCGAGCTGGTCACTGGTCGTTCTGTTGACCTAAGCCACCTCCGCGTCTTCGGCTGCCCGGCGTATGTCCATGTTGACAAGTCCCGCCGTCGAAAACTTGATGACCGGCGTGGAAGGGCATCTTCGTGGGCTATGCGCCGGACTCCCCAGTGTGGTTGGTGTATAACCCTCGCACACGTCGTGTGGAGCGCAGTCGGAACGTGGTGTTTGATGAGTCGAAATTCACTAGGTCCGTCAGCATGGGGGAG
This sequence comes from Tetraselmis chui, assembly GCA_026401115.1. NCBI lineage: Eukaryota > Viridiplantae > Chlorophyta > Chlorodendrophyceae > Chlorodendrales > Chlorodendraceae > Tetraselmis > Tetraselmis chui. Next base: position 78,029 of record JAPMLY010000769.1, read on the forward strand.
GAGTCGTCGGCTGTCTCGAAGCCAGCGCCGGATGATGACGAACTCTCGTCGTTCATTACTTCTTCTGGGTTTCAGAATTCGGGGGAGCACGTGGATACAGACGAAGACGTTGTTGAGCCAGACGACACAGAGAGCGGGAGTCAAGAGCATGGGGAGCATGATATTGTGCCTGGTGACCAAGAGGGCGGGAGTCAGGAGCCGGGGGAGCTTGTTCCTGGCGATGGCGTTGCTCCGAGGCGCAGCACCCGGCACTCTCGACCTCCGGGGCAGTGGTGGATGGCCAACAGTCGTGGTGATGATGTTGCCGCCAACATGGCAAAGCCTCACCAGCCTCTCGAGCCAACATCATATAAGCAAGCTCTGCGCAGTCCGGATGCCAAGCACTGGCAAGCGGCTATTGACAGCGAGTATGAGTCATTGATGACTCGAAAGACCTGGAAGCTGGTTCCTCGACCTGCGGGTCGTAAGTTGGTGGACTCTAAGTGGGTGTTCAAGCTCAAACGCAACCCTGATGGCAGCATTGCTAGATATAAGGCCAGGCTTGTGGCGCGGGGCTTCACCCAAGAGCATGGCGTTGACTACGACGAGACTTTTGCTCCGACTGTAAAAGTTGCTGCGCTCCGGGTCATTATGGCTCTCGCTGCACACTATGACTGGGAGATGGAACAACTCGATGTCAATACAGCCTTTCTGGAGGCTGACCTCTCTGAGACCATCTACATGCGACAGCCTGAGGGTTACAGGAGGCCGACGGATGAGAACGGCCAAGAGCAAGTCTGTCTGCTTATGAGAGCACTGTATGGCTTGAAGCAAGCCCCACGCTACTAGAACAAGACCATCACCACTTGGCTCGTGGAGTACGGTTTCCGCCAGTCCAAGGTAGACCCCTGCATCTTCGTCCATGGCAGCGGCACGCGTCTCTACATCTTGGCCTTGTACGTTGACGACTGCATCTTGGCCGGTCCTGGTGGAACCTTCATCGTCAGCTTTAAGCGGGCATTTGGTCAAAGGTTCAGTGTGCAAGACTTGGGACCAGTTGCATGGCTTCTGGGAATGACGGTGGATCGTGATCGTGCTGCGCGAGTGGTTAAGTTGGGTCAGCGTCAATACATCTTAGACATGCTGGAGAGGTTCAACATGTTGGACGCTAAACCCGTGAGCACACCAATGGCACTTGGCTCTATGGCAGAGCGCACAGACGACAGTGGCTCAGCTGCGTCACTACCATACCAGAGTTTGATTGGCAGTCTGCTATATGCCTCGGTGAGCACCAGGCCAGACATCACCATGGCAGTCAGCTACCTGAGCCGACACATGGCGAAAGCGTCAATGGTGCACTAGGAGCAGGGCAAGAGGGTGCTGCGACACCTGAAAGGGACATCGGATCGCAAACTGGTGTACGGTGGTGGGCGAGTGTCGGTAGCCTTGGAGGGCTATGCCGATGCAGACTACGCAGGCGATTCTGATGGCCGACGCTCTCGAACTGGTTTTGTGTTCATGCTCAACGGTGCGGCAATCAGCTGGAAGAGCCAACGCCAACAGACGGTGGCATTGTCCACTGCGGAGGCGGAGTACATGGCGCTCACAGCAGCAGCACAGGAGGCCCTATTTCTGAGGCAACTCTTGGAGCAGATGGGACAACCTCAGGCCTCCGGGACTGTTCTGCACGAGGACAACCATAGTTGCATCGCCCTCTGCAAAAACACCATGACGACGGGGCGCAGCAAGCACATCGACGTGAAGATGCACTTCTGTCGTGAGAAGCAGGAGAGCGGCGAGATTGTGGTGAAGTATTGTCCGACAGAGGTGATGCTCGCGGATGCACTAACCAAGCCTCTCGTTGCGGACAAGCATGGGCAACTCACCAAAGCAATCATGGGAAGTGGTAGTGAGTAGCGAGGGAGAGTGTCGAGAGCAGTTGTATGTCGCTACATCAATGTACTGAAGAAATCGGTATTAAAAGCGATATAGTAGCTGTATGACGCTAGATTGAATTGTGACCGTTGGATAATATATCTAACGGTCCAAGAAGCGTTTTTGGAGATAACCGCAATATTATTTATTTTAGTATGTGTGGTTCTAGCGGATATAAGTGTGGAGCTCAAAGCACTGTAACCATCCTTTCTACGCTCCAACCTTCAATAAAAGGCCAGTCGAACGACGTCGTACACATGTGATAGTACACTATTGCAAGATGTCTCACCAACTCGCACTCAAACAGCCCAGCGACGCAAGGAAAGACGCCAAAGACCAAGATATTGGATCCAATAATATGAAAAACGAAGGCGCAGGCTGAAAATCCAAAGCACAGGCGACTGACCAAGTGTTGTTCAAGCGAGTGAAACGGTCGGTGGCTCCAAGCAACACATGAAAGTCGCTACCAGCCCGAATTCGAAGGCAAACCACCCAACAAAGAGAGTCAACCGCTTTTGCGACCCAGCCACACCTGAAGATCGTGTAGCAGAACAGAAGCCCAAGACTCGCGCAAAAAGAAGCTCAAGGTAACGGTTCTAGTCAAGTGTGTCGACTCCAACCGTGAGCAAAAGGAGGGCCCATAACCTGACAAAGTTGATGGGTGAAAACAGAAATGATTACACACTCTACAAGGCGCTGAAGGTCTGTCACCTTCAGCAGTGTCTCATCCTTGTCTATCACAGGACACCGTCCGCGTCCCAATCATGGCACGCGCCCACCACATGGTGAGCACACGCCTACCACTATTCTGAGCCCTTAGATCATATCTAACGCTCAGCAACCTGCACTATCAGCACCCATATCTATTGCATTGCTGAATGCCTTATCATCTAGATATGCTGAGTCACAGCTGTCCTATCACTGCAACACTCGTACTGGATATCAATATTGCTGAGTAGCAACTTGATTACCATATCAAACAATGCTGTTCAACACTCCCCCTTGCTACTCGTGCAAGCCCATGATCGCAGTGCACAACGTCTTGTGCCTTTCACTCACCAAAGGTTTGGTGAGCGCATCGGCAAGCATGTCCTCTGTTGCACAATACTTGACCTCGATATCGCCGCTCTCCACCTTCTCCCGACAGAAGTGATACCTCACATCCATGTGCTTGCTCCGGCCAGTTGTCATGCTGTTCTTGCTGAGTGCAATGCAGCTCTGGTTGTCTTCATGGATAGTGACAGCGGAGCCGGAGTCCTGGTGAAGCTCATGCATCAATTGCCTCAGAAACATCGCCTCTTGAGTAGCGCTGGTCAGCGCCATGTACTCTGCCTCCGCTGTGGATAGTGCCACAGTCTGCTGCCGCTGACTCTTCCAGCTCACTGCCGCACCATTCAGCATGAACACGTATCATGTGCGGGAGCGCCGCCCAGCCACATTGCTCGCATAATCTGAGTCCGACCACCCTACCAACTTGGATGACCGCACGCTGCTTCCGTACACCAGTGATGCATCAACGGTGCCTTTGAGATACCGAAGCACTCGCTTGGCCTGCTCCCAATGCGCGTGGCAAGGATTGGCCATGTATCGGCTGAGATGACTGACAGCCATGGTGATGTCTGGTCGGGTGCTCACCGAGGCGTACAACAGGCTTCCAATCAGGCTCTGATAGGGTACCGACCTGGGAGGCAGCTGCGTGACGGATGTCTCGTCCCCGCACTTGCCCACAGCATCTACCGCCATTGGTGAGCTCACTGGCTTGCAGTCCATCATGTTGAAGCGCTCCAGCATGTCGAGCACGTACTGGCGCTGGCCAAGCCTGATGATGCCGGTGCCACGATCCCGCTCCACCGTCATGCCGAGCAGCCACGAGACTGGACCAAGGTCTTGCACGTTGAACCTGCTGCCAAATGCAGCCTTGAACTCCGGTATGAATCGGCCCGTTGCTCCGGCAATGATGTTGTCGTCCACATACAGAGCCAGGATGTACAATTGGCCTCCTTTCTGGTAGATGAAAATACACGGATCCACTTTGGACTGGCAGAAGCCATACTCCTCTAGCCATGCAGTGATAGTCTTGTTCCAGTTTCTGGGAGCTTGCTTTAGGCCGTAGAGGGCCTTTTGCAGCAGACACACAAACTCTGTCCCTTTGTTGTCAGTTCTCCGGAAGCCTTCAGGCTGTCGCATTGTGGAAGGGTTACACGGAAATGCCATCACCGGGAATCGAACCCGGCACCTCCGTGTCCGGAGCCGTACGCCGTAACCAAGTACCGCGCCGAAAAATCGGTACCCAATGGGGATATATCTCAAATATATACCCCCGTACTGCCCGAGCAACGGGCTCCCGCAGTACATCCACTATTGGAGAGATAGTAGGGCCAAGACTCCCCCGGAGTACAACGTACGGATATGTCCATTATCGTGCCCGCCATGGGGATCTCACAACACGCATGTATATCTCCTCGTCGATGTTGGCCTCCAGGAATGCTGTCACTACATCCAGCTGCTCCACCTCCCAGTCATGGAGAGCAGCTAACGCTAGTACGACGCGGATAGACATCACCCGCACAGTAGGAGCAAAGGTCTCGTGATAATCCACGCCATGCTCTTGAGTGAAGCCACGCGCCACTAGTCTGGCCTTATACCTTGCGATATTACCATCAGAGTCGTGCTTCAGCTTGAACACCCACTTGGAGTCCACTAGCTTTCTACCGGCACGACGGGGAACCAACTTCCAGGTGTTGCGCGATACAAGTGAGTCATACTCAGTCTTGATGGCTGTTTCCCACTCCGTGGCTTGAGGACCTCGTAGCGCTTGTTTATACGACGCAGGCTCGTGCACGACATTGCTTGGATTGATAGCTGCGGTGTTGCCAACAACCCACCACTGACCCGGAGGACGCCTCGTCCGAAGGCTATACCTTTGTGCAGTTCCAGGCTGCTCCGCTGGGGCTGTGTCCCTCAAATTCACATCCGGCTCGTCCTCAATCGACCGAGAACTGATATCGCCCGACGTATGTTGCTGCGTCTCCCCTACGGAAGTGCTAGGCTCCCCCTTCGCCACTTCTTGCACCTCACGTGGAGCCTCATCCACCGGCTGTGTCTCCCCCACGAGTGTATCGGGCTTCTCCCTAGCCGCCTCATCAGAGGTGCTGTCATCACCAGCCTCGGCATCCAGCATCTCACGTGCGGGAAAGCTCTCCCCCATGGAGATGATAGCACTATCGTCAAACACCACATTGCGGCTGCTCACCACACGTCGGGTGGTGGGGTTGTACACCAGCCAGGCAGGGGACTCGGGTGCGTAGCCCACAAACACGCCTTTCCATGCGAGTTTAGGGTTTTTTCCCCACAAACCCTTTTCAGTTTGCGGCGCTGCGACTTGTCCACGTGGACATAAGCCGGGCAGCCAAACACCCGCATGGAACTCAAGTCAGCCGGTCGACCCGTAACAAGCTGATATGGAACGCCACCAGCTCAACTGCTGCACACCCGATTGCGGATGTGCACCGCTGCCGCCATAGCCAACGCCCAATAGGACTTCGGCAGCCCATCATGCCGAATCATAGACTTTGCCATCGGAACCAATGTGCCCCACTGCCGCTCGATCCGACCATGCTGCCAATGAGCGTAGGGGGCGGTGACCTCTAGGGCGATGTTGAACTCGTCCAATAAGCTCCGGAACGCAGCACCAAGAAACACAGTGTCGTTGTCGACCCGAAGCCGGCGAACTGTGTATCCCTGGGAGCGAATGGTGGTCAGCATCCGGCGGAACGAAGAGGTAATATTAAACCATGCAAACACAGTTAGTGTGGAAGATAACTTACGCAAACGTAGTTACAGTCACAGTCCCGCAAACGGAACTGTTACGGCGACAACCAGCCTACAAGCGTGGTGTCGGGACAACAAAAGTGAGAGAGCTGTAGCCTAGCGACAGCTCTGTACCGAGTCAAACAGTTTATCGGTATGTCCGATCTAGATATGTACTAATCATATCTAGAGTAGCTTACAGTAGCTATCTGCAACTAATACGTAAACGGTATTACTTACAACACTCCCCCCGAGGGTAGCTACGGGATGAAGCGTTGCATTGGGTCTTGCTGTCCTCTGAAAAAGTTGATGGGTGAAAACAGAATGATTACACACTCTACAAGACGCTGAAGGTCTGTCACCTTCAGCAGTGTCTGACAAAGTTGATGGGTGAAACAGAATGATTACACACTCTACACGACGCTGAAGGTCTGTCACCTTCAGCGGTGTCTCATCCTTGTCTATCACAGGACACCGTCCGCGTCCCAATCATGGCACGCGCCCACCACATGGTGAGCACACGCCTACCACTATTCTGAGCCCTTAGATCATATCTAACGCTCAGCAACCTGCCACTATCAGCACGCATATCTATTGCATTGCTGAATGCCTTATCATCTAGATATGCTGAGTCACAGCTGTCCTATCACTGCAACACTCGTACTGGATATCAATATTGCTGAGTAGCAACTTGATTACCATATCAAACAATGCTGTCCAACACTCCCCCTTGCTACTCGTGCAAGCCCATGATCGCAGTGCACAACGTCTTGTGCCTTTCACTCACCAAAGGTTTGGTGAGCGCATCGGCAAGCATGTCCTCTGTTGCACAATACTTGACCTCGATATCGCCGCTCTCCACCTTCTCCCGACAGAAGTGATACCTCACATCCATGTGCTTGCTCCGGCCAGTTGTCATACTGTTCTTGCTGAGTGCAATGCAGCTCTGGTTGTCTTCATGGATAGTGACAGCGGAGCCGGAGTCCTGGTGAAGCTCATGCATCAATCGCCTCAGAAACATCGCCTCTTGAGTAGCGCTGGTCAGCGCCATGTACTCTGCCTCCGCTGTGGATAGTGCCACGGTCTGCTGCCGTTGACTCTTCCAGCTCACTGCCGCACCATTCAGCATGAACACGTACCATGTGTGGGAGCGCCGCCCAGCCACATCGCTCGCATAATCTGAGTCCGACCAGCCTACCAACTTGGATGACCGCACGCTGCTTCCGTACACCAGTGATGCATCAGCGGTGCCTTTGAGATACCGAAGCACTCGCTTGGCCTGCTCCCAATGCGCGTGGCAAGGATTGGCCATGTATCGGCTGAGATGACTGACAGCCATGGTGATGTCTGGTCGGGTGCTCACCGAGGCGTACAACAGGCTTCCAATCAGGCTCTGATAGGGCACCGACCTGGGAGGCAGCTGCGTGACGGATGTCTCGTCCCCGCACTTGCCCACAGCATCTACCGCCATTGGTGAGCTCACTGGCTTGCAGTCCATCATGTTGAAGCGCTCCAGCATGTCGAGCACGTACTGGCGCTGGCCAAGCCTGATGATGCCGGTGCCACGATCCCGCTCCACCGTCATGCCGAGCAGCCACGAGACTGGACCAAGGTCTTGCACGTTGAACCTGCTGCCAAATGCAGCCTTGAACTCCGGTATGAATCGGCCCGTTGCTCCGGCAATGATGTTGTCGTCCACATACAGAGCCAGGATGTACAATTGGCCTCCTTTGTGGTAGATGAAAATACACGGATCCACTTTGGAATGGCAGAAGCCATACTCCTCTAGCCAGGCAGTGATAGTCTTGTTCCAGTTTCTGGGAGCTTGCTTTAGGCCGTAGAGGGCCTTTTGCAGCAGACACACAAACTCTGTCCCTTTGTTGTCAGTACTCCGGAAGCCTTCTGGCTGTCGCATGTATATCTCCTCGTCGATGTTGGCCTCCAGGAATGCTGTCACTACATCCAGCTGCTTCACCTCCCAGTCATGGAAAGCAGCTAACGCTAGTACGACGCGAATAGAGATCACCCGCACAGTAGGAGCAAAGGTCTCGTGATAATCCACGCCATGCTCTTGAGTGAAACCACGAGCCACTAGTCTGGCCTTATACCTTGCGATATTACCATCAGAGTCGCGCTTCAACTTGAACACCCACTTGGAGTCCACTAGCTTTCTACCGGCACGACGAGGAACCAACTTCCAGGTGTTGCGCGATACAAGTGAGTCATACTCAGTCTTGATGGCTGCTTCCCACTCCGTGGCTTGAGGACCTCGTAGCGCTTGTTTATACGACGCAGGCTCGTGCACGACATTGCTTGGATTGATAGCTGCGGTGTTGCCAACAACCCACCACTGACCCGGAGGACGCCTCGTCCGAAGGCTATACCTTTGTGCAGTTTCATGCTGCTCCGCTGGGGCTGTGTCCCCCAAATTCACATCCGGCTCGTCCTCAATCGACTGAGAACTGATATCGCCCGACGTATGCTGCTGCGTCTCCCCTACGGAAGTGCTAGGCTCCCCCTTCGCCACTTCTGGCACCTCACGTGGAGCCTCATTGTTGAACAACATTGTTTGATATGGTAATCAAGTTGCTACTCAGCAATATTGATATCCATTACGAGTGTTGCAGTGATAGGACAGCTGTGACTCAGCATATCTAGATGATAAGGCATTCAGCAATGCAATAGATATGCGTGCTGATAGTGGCAGGTTGCGGAGCGTTAGATATGATCTAAGGGCTCAGAATAGTGGTAGGCGTGTGCTCACCATGTGGTGGGCGCGTGTCATGATTGGGACGCGGACGGTGTCCTGTGATAGACAAGGATGAGACACTGCTGAAGGTGACAGACCTTCAGCGTCTTGTAGAGTGTGTAATCATTCTGTTTTCACCCATCAACTTTGTCAGGTTATGGGCCCTCCTTTTGCTCTCGGTTGGAGTCGACACACTCGACTAGAACCGTTACCTTGAGCTTCTTTTTGCGCGAGTCTTGGGCTTCTGTTGTGCTACACGATCTTCAGGTGTGGCTGGGTCGCAAAAGCGGTTGACTCTCTTTGTTTGGTGGTTTGCCTTCGAATTTGGGCTGGTAGCGACTTTCCTGTGTTGCTTGGAGCCTAGAAACCACCGACCGTTTCACTCGCTTGAACAACGCTTGTTCAGTCGCCTGTGCCTTGGATTTTCAGCCTGCGCCTTCGTTTTTCATATTATTGGATCCAATATCTGGGTATTTGGCGTCTTTCCTGCGTCGCTGGGCTGTTTGAGTGCGAGTTGGTGAGACATCTTGCAATAGTGTACTATCACCTGTGTACGACGTCGTTCGACTGGCCTTCCAAGGACATAGTCCGCCTGCCTGCGTTGTTTTGAGTCGGGAAGTACAGCTCGTTGGGATTTTCTCGCAGTCCTCGTCCATTTTCGCTCCCTTGGGTTTTTGGCTTTCAGTTGGTGAAGGACCCCCGCTCAGTGTTCTATCCATTTGTACGACGAACCCCGACAGACCACTTGAAACCGGTTTCCGTCTGCTTTGGCTGTGTAGACTCCGGAAGTACAGCTCCGCCTTCGGTCGGCGCCTTGTCGTGCTCGTTCTGAAGCTCCGTTGACCGGACCTTGACCGTCCCCTTGAGGGCCTGCCGGGCAGTGGTTGGTGACAATTTTCCGTCGATTTTTTCGGTACTTTCCGGAGTTGTCGAGATATAATACCCATGGATTCTGTGAAACTTCCCAAGTTCAGTGGAGAAAGGAGAGACTTTGATGTCTGGAAGAACAGGTTTCGTGCCTTTGGATTGATGCAGAGCTGGGCACCGGCTCTCCTCGAGAACGACGCCGCTACTGTCATATCCTAGCCATTTAGCTAAGTGCTAGTATCTGACATTATTTATTTCCTCTAAATGGTACCTGTATCTTAGCGATATTCAGTGACTCTTTTATTGTCATCACGGCAGTACAACTGTATCGCCGTATTTTCCCTCGACAGTACAAAGTTACTAGCAGTATCTCTTCTAGATAGTTCTCTTCTAGATAGTTCTAAGAGCTTGTGTGATAAGGTTAGATAGACGGTAAAGGTAACCTGAGTTAACCTGTATCACTAGTAATAGTTTGGTTTAGTTAGCAGACAACACAAGCTACAGGTTCTAAGGCTGTTTCTAGAACACCTGAGGTGTGGATATTTAAGACGGGGACTTACTGGTAGAGGTGAGAGACCGGTACAGAATAGAATCACGCCACACCCAGATTGTAAGAAACCCTGTTCCTAAGACAATCTTACTAATTCTCTCTACGCTGTATAATTAGATCCAGAGATTAGGTTCTACTATTAGTCTAAGGTTGCCAACTTAGCCTAACCAAAGTAGCACCTCACACGTGGTTTCGGAGCCTCGGAACAGGTAGACGAGACGAAGATGTCTAACCGAGCAGGAGAGAGACTACCAGAGGAAGTTGATGGTCGACCAGAGGGGGCGCCTTCTGGGCCGACACAGCCGACGTTGACAGATGGTAGAAGAAAGACAGTGCGAGAAGGATCGAGTCCCACGATGGAGCCTATGTCGGTACACGTCACCGAGATGCTACAACGACTAAGTAACCGAGTTGACACTTTTTCGACTGAGCTATCTCAACTGCGTGACCACGTCGACAACGGTTTCAGACATTTTGAAGGACGAGTGAACAGAAGCCGAGAAACGGAGAATTTTCTTCGAGGAAAGCAATTGAGATCGGAGAGGACGCGAGAGATGCCAAGCATGATGCCGAACGATGTCAAACCAGCCAAGATCAAGAGCATCGCTACGACTAACATCGACGAGACGACCCAACGCTCGACATGCCGACTTAACGCCATCGAAGAAGACAACGACTTTTCAGAGGCAGTGGAGGAGATCGACAGTGAGTCGGAGGAAGATTCGCATGGCGCGACCGAAGAAAAGCCGCGGGAGCTGTACGAGATTAGACGCCTCACTCAAGAGGAGGTCGACAGATTTAAGAAGGAGGGCAAGTGCTTCATTTGCCACAAGAAGGGACACATCGCTATCGACTGCCCAGACAGAAAGAACAAGAAGAATGACAGAACGAGGAAATCCCGGCCGGGAAAGTGAGACCTGAGTCGGCAGCTCGCGGCAAGCTGCAGGATGAGGTTTCGTCTCCTACAGCGACTCAGGAAGAGACCAGAACAGAAGAAGTACGAGACCCGTTACCTCAAACGACATTGAGGCCAGTCTTTAGGAGCAAGGACTTTAGCGACTGGATGATGAATAGGGAGTATTTCCTGAAGTACTCTCAGACCTACGGACCTTTCGACTTAGATGGAGCTAGCGATAATGACGGCCTTAATTCTCAAGTGGCGGAGGATTTTTGCTGTCCGGCGCGCCCGTTTCAGGAGAGAGATTTACAGAAGTACCGGAGAATTTGGCTAAATGCGCCATTTAATGAATTGGAAGATTTTTTGGGCCATTATTTGCGGAGTAAACTGCTTCATCCCCATCTGCGAGCGGTTATAGTGGTTCCAAAATGGAGGGCAAAACCATGGTTCAAGCTGCTGCGAAATTTCCGACTTGTCGACGAGCTGGCGGCGAAAGAACATGTGTTTACCTGCCCCACGAACGATGGAATAGAAGGAAGAAGGCAAGATGTTGGACCGACAAGATGGACGACGCAAGTCTACGTCGACGACACCGATCGAGTTCGATTTCTGCCTCAGAATCTACAGAATCCCCCGAAGACCTACTGGACTCACTCGACGACTCTTGTTACCGATGGCCGACGAGTGTTACTAGCGAAAGAGGACACTGGCATGGTCTGGTTTCCTGGTGGCAAACAGGAGATTGAAGACGCGACCCCGGAATACACAGCAGTGCGAGCTCTTACGGAGACAACTGGATTTAAGGTGAGCGAAACAAATTTACGCCTTTTAGGGACGGAGTCTTCCGGACAAAATAAGCACTACGTGTATATCGCTCGCGTTCGACCCGGATCGATACCGGACGCTACGTCAACTTCTTCGGCAGTATGGGCTACCTGGAAGGAATTAATTTCGGCACGGCGTACGGGTTATCTAGTCTGTGGAGAACAGCAGTTCCCTCTTCGTTACGAGACTTTTGGGAAACCGATCGACGGGTGGATGAACAAGAACGTCCGACTAGAAGACAGTGTTCCTGCGACGCTACATGTATCCACAACCCAGTCTGGAACAAGTCTGTTAGTGTTGGGAGGCACCTTACGCGGACATCGATGCCGTATTTTGGTTGACTCTGGCGCTTCGGAAAATTTCTGCAAGGCTGAGTGGGTACGGGAGCATCACATCCCGACGGTTACTGGAGAGAAATACCGGATAAAATTGGCAGATGGTAGTACAACTACGACTCGCCAGCGACTACGGAATGAAGTGCTCACAGTAGGGACCCTGGACATACGTCTGGACGCAATTACGACAGAACTGGATAAATTCGACATCATCCTCGGTCAACCTTGGTTACAAGCCGTCAACCCGGATATAGATTGGTCTACTAAAACGATTCGCGACCGTAAAACTGGCGAAGCTATGGTGTCTGGCGACGAGTACACCGTACCTGTGACAGTACATCACTTGGAGGCGGATGCGATGGCAAAGCTGCTTAGACAACAACCAGCAGACCTCTTCGTGATTGGACTACGAGAAGTACAGGACGCGGTCGACGACATCAACACTGATCAACAACCTGAGTGGACGACTTCGTTACGAGATTCCCTGAATGAGTTTACGGACATTATCAAGGAGCCTGACGGTCTACCGCCAACTCGCGAGTGTGACTTTGAAATTAATTTGGAGTGCGATGAACCACCCAAGGAGCGAACGTACCGTATGTCACCAGCAGAACTCCGGGAGGTTCAAGTACAGTTGCAAGACTTACTCGCAAAAGGCTGGATTCGTCCGTCTAAATCTCCGTACGGTGCCCCGATTTTATTTGTACGCAAGAAGGATGGTACCATGCGTATGTGCGTAGACTACCGGAAACTCAACGACCTCACGAGGAAAGACCGAACACCGTTACCCCGGATTGATGAGTTACTCGACTCGCTATATGGGGCTCACTATTTCAGCACGCTGGACCTGTATAAAGGCTATCATCAAGTTCGAGTCAAGGAGCGCGACATACATAAGACAGCATTCCGAACTCATTACGGATTGTTCGAATACTGCGTTCTACCCTTTGGACTTTGTAATGCCCCAGCTGGATTCCAAGCGATGATGAATCGAGTTTTGGCCCCGTATCTTGGCAAGTTCTGCGTGGTATATCTGGACGACGTGTTGATCTACAGTAAGACGGCCGACGAACACCTCGAGCATATTCGACTCGTGTTACGAGAGCTGCAGCGACACCAGTTGCATATCAAACTCTCTAAGTGTTACTTCGGACGATCGAGCGTCAATTTTCTTGGGCATGTGGTGGAAGCTGGACAGATCCGAATGGACCCCGACAAGGTTGAGGCAGTACAGAATTGGCCCCGACCGAAATCTGTGACTGAAGTACGTGGATTTCTGGGACTTGCTGGATATTACCGGAGGTTTATCAACCAATTCGCAACCCTAGCAACCCCATTAACGGACCTGACCAAGAAGACACCGGAATTTCGCTGGACTCCTCAAGCCGAGTCAGCATTCGAGCAAATTAAAGACGCGATGGTACGTGCACCAGTACTGGTAATTCCTGACACTTCTCCTAATGCAAGGTACACACTGTACACAGATGCTTCTGGATTTGCAGTAGGAGCTGTGTTGTTACAAGACCAAGGTATTGGATTACAACCTGTTGCGTACCATGCTCGAAGGATGAACAAGCATGAGGTACACTATCCTGTCCACGAACAAGAGCTACTGGCAGTTCGCGACGCTCTACTGAAGTTCCGTTGCTACTTAGATGGCGCGGCGGGATTTACAGTAATTACGGACCACGACACGTTGCGACACTTCTTTCGGCAGCGCGATTTGTCTACTCGACAGGTGCGATGGCTTCAAGTTCTAGCACCTTACCAGCGACAGATGGACATCGTATACAAGAAGGGAGCAGTCAACCAGGCAGACGCTCTGTCTCGCCGACCTGACCTGAAGGACTCATTACAGAAGCTGCAACTGTTACGCGATTGGACCAACGACGAAGCAGAATGCGAGTTACACGCGCAGATTTTTTCCCTGGAATCCCGGTTACATCCTGACTCTGGACTTCATGCGGAAATCAAAAGCGCTTACGATTCGGACAAATATCTGCTTACCCGGAAATCTCTGCCTACCTGGCTGGTACGTCAATCTAATGGACTCTTGTACGCCTACGGAACAAGACTGTATGTTCCGAACGTCTCTACATTGCGATCAAGAGTACTGTACGAACTACACGACGCACCGACCGCGGGACACCCTGATGTATCGCTTGACCTGATTACGGACCTTCCTGAGTGCGATGGGTATGATGCTGTGGTGGTATTCGTCTGTATGCTTACGAAACGGACGATTGTCGAGCCAATTACGAAAACGATTACAGCGGAACAATTAGCAAAAATTATGCACCGCGCTGTTTTTCGGCATTTTGGCTTACCACGGAAATTAATATCCGATCGAGATCCCCGGTTTATGAGCGACTTCTGGCAAACCCTATTTAGGGCTGTTGGCACCAAGCTTAATATCTCTACGAGCTATCACCCCCAGACAGATGGCCAAACTGAACGAGTAAACCAGACATGGGAGCAAGTCATACGATGCTATGTGCACCCCTTGCACGACGACTGGGTTCAACACCTTACCAACGTGGAGTTCGCGATCAACGCAGCGGTTTCTACGTCAACGACTATGTCTCCATTTAAGGCGACGCTAGGATTTGAGCCGACATCTCCAACGACGGCTACATTTGAAGATAACGAGCCTAGCCGTACTTTACCGGAGCAAGTGAAGATTCTGGTCGAGATGCACAGATTTGCCCACGACTGCGTCAAAGCAGCCCAGGCACACATGCAAGACGCTGCAAATCGGCACCGGTTACCAGTACCTTTTACAGTTGGCGACAAGGTTAAGCTCAAGGCGACAAATCTACGGTTTGTACAACAGCCATGTTCTAAACTACGCGACCGCTACATTGGACCGTTTCTCATTACGGAGGAAGTTTCCCCGGTTGCATTTCGGCTTAAGCTACCCCCTGGAGTACGGATTCACGATGTTGTACATGCCAGTCTACTGGAAAAATGGAATTCAGAACCAGAACAGGCCAACAGTGCGCAGCCAATTCCGATTGTGCACGATGCGAAGCGATTTGAAGTCGACAAAATACTCGACGTGGCTTTTAACTCCAATGGCACGGGACTTTTGTTTAAGGTCCGCTGGGCAGCACCGTTCAACGTACCTAGCGAGGACACTTGGGAACCCATGCGAGGAGTCAACCACTTAAGCATCTTTTCCGAATTTCTTCGAACGGATGTTTATCGAGAATTTTCTGGCACCCCTGACTTTGTCAGATTTCGCAATCGCTGGCCTGCAAGAACCCCCAAGAAACCAAGACCCTGAGTACTGCACAGCGAGGACGCTGGTGCTTAAGGAGGGGAGAGTGTCATATCCTAGCCATTTAGCTAAGTGCTAGTATCTGACATTATTTATTTCCTCTAAATGGTACCTGTATCTTAGCGATATTCAGTGACTCTTTTATTGTCATCACGGCAGTACAACTGTATCGCCGTATTTTCCCTCGACAGTACAGAGTTACTAGCAGTATCTCTTCTAGATAGTTCTCTTCTAGATAGTTCTAAGAGCTTGTGTGATAAGGTTAGATAGACGGTACAGGTAACCTGAGTTAACCTGTATCACTAGTAATAGTTTGGTTTAGTTAGCAGACAGCACAAGCTACAGGTTCTAAGGCTGTTTCTAGAACACCTGAGGTGTGGATATTTAAGACGGGGACTTACTGGTAGAGGTGAGAGACCGGTACAGAATAGAATCACGCCACACCCAGATTGTAAGAAACCCTGTTCCTAAGACAATCTTACTAATTCTCTCTACGCTGTATAATTAGATCCAGAGATTAGGTTCTACTATTAGTCTAAGGTTGCCATCTCAGCCTAACCAAAGTAGCACCTCACAGCTACCGCGCAGCAACACCTCGACTTGTACTCTACTTTGATTCTGGCGCTGCCTGAGGACGATCTCTCAATTATTGAGAATGTCCATGAAGTTGACGAGAACTGCGGCCTCAAGGCGTGGACTGCGCTGGTGGACCACTATGAAGACGATGGCATCTACCGTCTCGCTGAGCTGCTGCAAGATATGGAGAAGGCCCACGCAGACGATGAGACCAGTCTCTAATATTTGAACCGGTTGGTCCGACTTCAGCGCCAGCTAGCCCGTGGGGGGGAGGACGTTCACGACCGACGGGTCATCATGTACTTGGTGAAGGGTCTACGTCAAGAGTACCACTCCATCACAGACACATGGGACGTCCACAGCGTCAGTATGGACGCCGTCAAGCGAGATCTTCGACAGAAGGGCATGCGTATTGAGAGTCGTGGCCGGACTCAGACGGAGGCGCCGCCCCCTGCAGCTTTTCCGGCCTTTTCCGGTGACACCTCTGCTGAATCCTTGAAGCGCCAGGTCCATGATCTTCAAGAGCAGCTAAAATCCATGCATGGCCCTGGGAACTCACGTGGTGTGGCTGTGGGAGCTGACGGAGTCCGATCCTTCCGCGGCATTTGTTTCAGTTGCGGCAAGAAGGGCCATCGCCGCTCAGAGTGCCCTGACAGGCGTGCTAGTGGCAATTCTGCGAGTCTTGAGTCTCCCGTGGCTTTCCCTGCTGGGGTAGACATCACTGCCAGTCCTGCTAGGTCGTTCAGTGAAGCACGAGCCATGGTGATGAATGAGGGGGAGACTTGGATGTGGCTAGCCGACAGTGGAGCCAGCCACCATATGACCAGCAAACGTGATGACTTCGTGAACTATCGTGCGTTGTCCGACCGGCTGTGGGTGAAGGGCATCAATGCTTTTGCTGTGGGCGTTGGCACTGTCCGCATCACTGTGCCGGCTGCAGACGGTACGAAGATTCCTGCCACGTTGCGCCATGTGCTTCACGTTCCCGAGCTGTCCCGTCGTGCGTCTTGGACATATCATCGGTTGTTTAGCCTCACTTAGGGACGGCAGCAGGGTCATAGCGTGTTGTTGGCCGATCCTATGGACCATCTTCAGCTTCACGCAGCTCATGGTGGTGGTGTTAAGATTCCCATGGAGCGAGCCCACGGATTGATCTGGCTGCCTGCGACGGTTGCTCTTCCAGCGCGTGCTACGGCTTCGGCGGCCACGGTGTCATCGGGGAAGCGGCTGTGGCATTCCCGACTCGGTCACATTGGGGAGCCTCAGCTAGACGAGCTATTAACAGGTCATGTGGAAGGCTTGGGCTATGCATCACACGAGAAGTTGGGATTCTGTGAGACCTGCGCTGTGTGTAAGTCTCAAGTCCGCAATATTCCTCGTGCTCCTGCGGACCGAGATGTAGGACTGTTTGAGGTGATTGGTGTGGATTTTTGTGGCCCGATGAGTGTTCCATCCTTGGGTGGGAGGCGCTACAGCTTCGGCGCAGTTGACTTCCGCAGCCGCTTCGTGCTGCATGACGCCTTGCGCTCCAAGGACGAGGCTACCTCTTCGTTCCGCCGGATGCTGACCACCATTCGCTCCCTGGGGTACACAGTTCGCCGGCTTCGGGTCGACAACGACACTGTGTTTCTTGGTGCTGCGTTCCGGAGCTTATTGGACGAGTTCAACATCGCCCTAGAGGTCACCGCCCCCTATGCTCATTGGCAGCATGGTCGCATCGAGCGGCAGTGGGGCACATTGGTTGCGATGGCACAGTCTATGATTCGGCATGTTGGGCTGCCGAAGTCCTATTGGGCGTTGGCTATGGCGGCAGCGGTGCACATCCGCAATCGGGTGTACAGCAGTGGAGCTGGTGGCGTTCCATATCAGCTTGTTACGGGTCGACCGGCTGACTTGAGTTCCATGCGAGTGTTTGGCTGCCCGGCTTATGTCCACGTGGACAAGTCGCAGCGCCGCAAACTGGACGATCGTGCATGGAAAGGCGTATTTGTGGGCTACGCACCCGAGTCCCCTGCTTGGCTGGTGTACAACCCCACCACCCGACGTGTGGTGAGCAGCCGCAATGTGGTGTTTGACGATAGTGCTATTATCTTCATGGGGGAGAGCTGTCCCGCACGTGAGATGCTGGATGCCGAGGCTGGTGATGACAGCACCTCTGATGAGGCGGCTAGGGAGACGCCCGATACACTCGTGGGGGAGACGCAGCCGGTGGATGAGGCTCCTCGTGAGGTGCCAGAAGTGGCGAAGGGGGAGCCTAGCACTTCCGTAGGGGAGACGCAGCAGCATACGTCGGGCGATATCAGTTCTCAGTCGATTGAGGACGACCCGGATGTGAATTCGGGGGAGACAGCACCAGCGGAGCAGCCTGGAACTGCACAAAGGTATAGCCTTCGGACGAGGCGTCCTCCGGGTCAGTGGTGGGTTGTTAGCAACACCGCAGCTATCAATCCAAGCAATGTCGTGCACGAGCGTGCGTCGTATAAACAAGCGCTACGAGGTCCTCAAGCCACGGAGTGGGAAGCAGCCATCAAGACTGAGTATGACTCACTCGTGTCGCGCAACACTTGGAAGTTGGTTCCTCGTCCCGCCGGCAGAAAGCTAGTGGACTCCAAGTGGGTGTTCAAGCTGAAGCGCGACTCTGATGGTAATATCGCAAGGTGTAAGGCCAGACTAGTGGCGCGTGGTTTCACTCAAGAGCATGGCGTGGATTATCACGAGACCTTTGCTCCTACTGTGCGGGTGATCTCTATCCGCGTCGTACTAGCGTTAGCTGCTTTCCATGACTGGGAGGTGGAGCAGCTGGATGTAGTGACAGCATTCCTGGAGGCCAACATCGACGAGGAGATATACATGCGACAGCCTGAAGGCTTCCGGAGTACTGACAACAAAGGGACAGAGTTTGTGTGTCTGCTGCAAAAGGCCCTCTACGGCCTAAAGCAAGCTCCCAGAAACTGGAACAAGACTATCACTGCCTGGCTAGAGGAGTATGGCTTCTGCCAGTCCAAAGTGGATCCGTGTATTTTCATCTACCAGAAAGGAGGCCAATTGTACATCCTCGCCCTGTATGTGGACGACAGCATCATTGCCGGAGCAGCGGGCCGATTCATACCGGAGTTCAAGGTTGCACTTGGCAGCAGGTTCAACGTGCAAGACCTTGGTCCAGTCTCGTGGCTGCTCGGCATGACGGTGGAGCGGGATCGTGGCACCGGCATCATCAGGCTTGGCCAGCGCCAGTACGTGCTCGACATGCTGGAGCGCTTCAACATGATGGACTGCAAGCCAGTGAGCTCACCAATGGTGGGGTCTGCGGAGGGCGTAGCCCAAAGCATACCTGATTTTTCTAAGACACGCCAAGAAACATCGCCCTCCTCCTTGAAGCCCAATTAGTACCGGTACTTAGGATATTCATAATTAAGATAGGGGATTTAGTAGTTTGTAGTACTTTATAGTCAACAGTAAAGTACTGTAGTATTTAGTGCAATAGTGAGTATATCTGCGCACACGATGTGCGTAGGTGAATGAATCGCCCTGCTTAGGCTATAAATAATAGCTCCTACCTAGTGACTCGCAAGGGAGTCATCATTTTCGCTGTCAGCACAAGTGCGCGCCCGTTGGCCCACACTCCCCTGCACTTGCCTACGCTACAACCCCAAAGGTCCGCAGCCGTCGCTCAGCACCTCCTCAAGCCTGCTACCGTTGTTGCAGCACCCCGATATCGTGTCGTTACACTATCCTTGCCCGTGCCTACCCGTTGGTAGCGCTCTGGCCCGTTCCGTAGAACTTGAGTTTTGCAAGATTGCTACAGATTGCTACTTTCAGCCTGACTTGAAACACATCCGATTCGGCTGCAAGGCACACCGTCGTGTAGCTTTTGCCAAGACGGGTCCAACGAGTCCTGATTTGCTACAATTGACCCTTTACCGGCTTCGAAACTGCCCGAAAGACGTTGTTCTGGCTTCAAGTACTAGAGTTCTGCAAGATTGCTAGACATCCCGCGTTCCAGCCCCCCTTCTAACAACTCCGATTCTTCAGCCAAGCATACCACCGTGTAGCTCTTGCTCAGACGAGTCCAACGAGTCATGTTTTGCTACATTTGACTACCGAACGGCTTCGTAGCAGCCTCCACCCGTAGGCGAAACCCGTACAGTACCGCTCTCGGCTCCGTTCTTCCAACTGCCGCTGACTCACACAGCTCCAAACGGCTCGTCACAGCTCTACTACGCCGCGTCTACTTGTTTGCAAGCTTTTCAACATATTTTGTCGATTCTGTTGTGGCGTGGACCCTAGGGACCCTCGTCGGCTCGACACCTGTGCACCTCCGAGTCCAGCCGAAACGCCAAGCAAGACCGCCGCCAGCGCCGCCACTTCGTTCGTCCCCCGCCGCCGCCAGCGCCGCCACCGGCAGCCGACGCAGTACTCTACACCGACAGTACACGTACAATTTCCCGTACAACATTTTGGTAGTGTTCTCCGGTACACTCACCCGTATTTTGTATCCGTCATGTACCCGTATCTTCAGGTCCGTACTCGTCATCGACAGGAAACATCCGTCTCCGGTATCCGTACCCGTGTCAAACCCGCTTCGAGCAGTTTTCTCCCTTTTCCCGCTCTTCTTTCTCATGGCGATTTCACCGTTCACTCCTACCGAGCTTGAGGCCATGGTGAATGAGACTGGCGTGGATGACGGTTCTCTTGGGTCCGAAACGTGGTTGGACCGACTGATTGCTACAGCCGGCCGGGACCCGTCGTGGAAGAGCTCCTCGACTTTGTTGACTTTGGCGCGAGCGCTGAGCCGTCGCGAAGCACTCGACGCTATGGAGGATGATGAGGCGATGGCGTATTGTGTCAAGCTGGACAAGCTGGCCGCCATGTTCGAGCCCGACGAGGGGAAGTGCGGGGCTTTCACTCTGGCCGGTCAACGCTGTGAATCGCGTGCGCGCGGTGCACTCACCTGCCAGAACCGTCGTCACAAGACTCAAGGCATGTGGTCGCTAGCCAGAAACGAAGATGGCATTGCGGGGCATCCATCTGAGTTTATTTGCTATGGCTGCCACGAGGACTCGGACAACCACGCCGACCCTGGTGACTACTTGGCGTGCCTCACATGCACGGCTTGCCTCAACCGCTCATGCGCGATGGATCTAAATGGCGGGGGGGACATTCCAGAGGAGGCACATTGGCAGTGCAGTTGGTGCGCCATCAGCAGGCATCACCTTCCGTTATTCCTTGGGGCCGCCAGTCGAGAGGGGCAGCCCGTGATGCCGGAGATCGTCGTGCTGCCCCGACTAGCTGGCGTCCCTTCGGGCACTGCGGCTGGTAATTCTGCGGGCGCACCTGATGGGGTACCTTCTTCGAGCCTCAAAGAATCAGGTGGTGGTGGCGATGCGGGTACGGAGCACAGGGGCAGCGGAGCTATGCCCGACACCACTCGTGAAGCCGGACGTGGCAGAGAGCATGCAGACACAACCACCAATAATGTCACAGGGGGCGGCCCGGGCGCAACGGTCCGCCAAGACAGCCGCCTTGAGGCCCGCATTGCCTCCCTAACAGAGATCGTGGCGAGTATGCAGTCTCAGATGGCTCGTGTTCTTCAGAGTACAGGAGCGCCATCGACTACGCCTGACAGACGTGACACGCGTCCGGCAGGTGCGGATCTCCCCTCCTCTCTTCCACCTGGCCTGTCGGGACCTTTCCAAGTCCCCTTGGCGGAGTTCAGCGGACCCAAGGGCACGGATGGACAAGGCCGTGGTACGCAAGATAGTCAACACTTTCTTCACTCCATGTTCGCCATGCACTTCGACCTGATGGCGCTCTCCACTGAGAGGGAGTCTCGCAAGTTTCGGGTCAACATGGGATATGTGGAGCCGGCGGTGGATGACGTGCCGCAGCATGTCCACGTGGTCCGCTACTGGAAGGGAGTGTTGGACTTCTTGTGGCGCATGTTACACGTGGACAGCGGGGACTTCAGCCCAGCCACAGCAGCCGGCCTAGCACGGCGCAAGCGGGTGGCCACCATCATCACCCGGATCAAGTGGTTATTCGCGGTAGTCGAGTCGCTTCAGCTCCGTCACGTGCCAGGGGAGCCTGCTCTTAGCTGGGAGGTGATCTACGCGTACGTGGTGCGGCTATACCACACAGACCTGGAGGGCCAGGACGTGCCTCCGGTGTTTGATCAGTTTTGGGGGCCTATGGTGGCGCGGCTCACCGAGCTGCTGGATCAGGGTGTGAAGCCACATCTTCACGACGAGATGCAAGAGCAGTTGAGGTGTGCAGCTCGCGGTCGGCTGAACCACTCGTGGATCCACGAGCTTGCCCAAGACTTCGGACTACCGGCGACCCGCAAGACCAAGTCCAAGCGTTGCCTCCTCTGCCATGGGACGGATCACTCCATGACCGATCACGGCAGCCGCCCCATCACCATTCCGTGCCCGCGCTGCGGGAACCTGCATGCTCTATCGGGTCCGTTGAAGACGGCCTGCCCCAAGTAGGGGCGCCCGGTGGGGCCCCGGTGGAGCTCCGGGTCCCCAGGGTTTCTTGGTCTGAGTTCTACGCTACCCTCCGATGACCGGGCTGGTGCGGTTCTATTCGTACTAGCTTCAGTATTTGGAGACCAATGTGAGCGTGTCTTACGCGTGTGTGCCGCCACGGGTACCACACTCGGAGAGGCGCTAGTGGACCTGCCCCGGGAGTGGGGGGTAGGAAGGATTGATAACCCGACTCCTTCGCATATCAAGTTGATGTGCCGGGAGGTGGCGGTGGCGGTGGGATTGCTCCCCCCGCGTGGCGAGGAGGCGCTGCTGGGTGACTTGTTAGACTTCATGGCCATGGATTGTGCGGTGGTGCGTCGGCGATACAAGCACACGCAGAGGTGGTACGTGGAAATGGGGCTATTGGACGGGGCGCCTCCTCTCCTCACTCTGTTAGTGCCGCCTCGGACAACCTGCGATTGGCACATATGGGCCTCGCGGCAGCCCACGGCAGGGGACGACTGCTTTGGGGTACGAGAGGCCGGGCGACGATTTAACCCCGAGAGGCTACTTGCACTTGACTTCATGCCGCTCGACATGCGGCAGTCGCTTGTCGAGGGCGTACGCTACGTATGGAGTGCTTGGCCCCCACGTTGCACCAAGAAGAACTATCAGTCTTGCGTCGAGCACGCCGAGCTGGCGGCTGGGGATTTCGACCGTCTGATCGCGATGGGGCTGTGCGAGGGCCCGCTGGACTACGCGCCGTGGGTGGTAAATCCGATAGCATGCATAGTCAAATGGGACCCGCTGAAGGTGCGCAATGTTATGGACGCTCTGCGATCTGGCGTCAACGAGTACATGGTGCGGGTGCTTTGCGAACTGGACATGGTGCATGTGGTGGCGCCTCTCTTGCTGCGGGGCATGGCAGTGAGCAAGTTCGACATCGCGGATGCCTTTCTCGTTTGGCCTGTCTTCGCACGCGACTGTGAGGTACAGGGATTTCGACACCCAGCTACAGGGGAGTATTATCGATATCGCTTCATGCCTTTCGGACTTAAGCAAGCTCCGGGGATTCAACAGCGATGGGCACGCTTCGTGCTAGATGTGGTTCAGCGTCTTGGACTCCGTTACTGCCGCCCGTCTTCTCCTGAGGGAACTCCCGCCAATATTCGAGCGCTGGGGGGATACCTGGATGATTTTGGGGTTGGCCACCATCCAATCCTGTCCGCTTGGCAACAACACCTCCAATACTGGTCGGTATTGTGCGTGTTGGGTGACTTGGGCATTCCAGTGAAGCACTCCAAGAACGCATGGCCCTCTGAGGTTTGCGAGTGGACCGGTCTACAGTTGGACACAGTCAGGGGAGTGATGACGCTCTATGCATCACGATGCGCAAAGCTTCTAGCGCGCATCGAAGCTTTTCTTCAGGCTGATGCAGTCGGGGACAGCCCGCTACGACTGGAGTGGGCTTCTTTGGTGGGGAAGCTACAATTCTGCTGCAATGTGGTTATGCTGGGGCAAGTGCGCCTGCGCGAGCTTTATGTGGCTCGGGATGTTTACGATGTGAATCTCCCTAGTTCGGCGGCGTGGCTTCCAGATGTTCGCTGCGTCTTACATAAGGCGGCGGTGGATGACTTGCGGTGGTGGCACGGTGTGCTATCTGCGGGTGGGGGGCAGCGACGCCTCTTGTGGCACGCTGAAGATGCAGCGTGTCTATGGGGACCACGGTTGTTGCCAATTCTGCCCCGGGACTTGGGCAGAGGGCTGTATGATGGCATTGTGGCAATCATCACCACGGACGCCAGTGGCTGGGCTGGTGGGGCGTGGTGGGAGCACCGCCGCATACACTACTCCTTCACGCCGGAGCAGCTCGCGGGGCGGTACCAGGACTCTGCCAACTTGCGGGAGCTCTACATCTCCCTCTTTGCGGTGCGCAGGTGGGCAGTGGCTCTGCATGGTCGCCGTATCTTGTTCTTGATGGACTCGGAGGCATCGGTGGGTGCCATCAATCGACGGGGCTCCATGGTACCGCATTTCAATGATGTGATGCTGGCCTTACTGGACCTACTAGGGGGGCTTGGGTGTGAGGCCATCGCACGGCACTTGCCTGGCGTGCAGAACCGTCTCGCGGACGGCATCTCGCGCCTTACCGGTCGCCGGGATGAGGGGGACTGGATGATGAATGAGCGGCTGTACCGCAGGCTGTCGTCCCTGTGCGGTCCGTTCGATGTCGACGCTTGTTCCGACCCCCTTGGACACAACGCGTTTTGCTGCCGGTTCTGGTCCGCCCTTGACTCTTGTCTCGAGCATGACTTGGCAGAGCTGCTTGTGTGGTGTAATCCTCCTTTTTCGGAGGCGGAGCCAATCCTGCGGCATTTTTGGCGTTGCTTTCACGGCTGTCCAGAGCGCACGGCTGCGGTGTTCATACTCCCTGTGTGGCCCTCAGCTTCCTGGTGGCGCTTTGTGGGGGGGGGCTGTGTCGTTGGCTACTGGCACGCGGGCTCACGACTATTCACGGCTCCTGCTTGGCACATGGCTTCTCGGGCTTTGCCTCTGCCACGGAGCAGAGTGGACTTGGGCCCCACTAACCGGCCCGTGGTGGCTGTGTATTTCCCCCCTTCATGTGCTAGGCCTGCAACCTCACACCCATGGCACGCTTCGCTGCCGCGCTTGCGGGGATCGGCCGCTTCAGACTTCTTATTCCTGCGCGGGATGCGACCTGGTGTTGTGTCCGGGCTGCGCCGCAAGGAGTTGCACAGGTCATCTTGAGCTCTTTGTGTGTGTGGATTGCGTACTGGCGGGAATAGAAGCACATGCGTTGGGGATGCCTGCGCTTGGGGGCGCGGGCTTGGGAACTCACCGTGCCGACTGGGTGCGGTTGATTCGGGGCGCTGAGGACTGGGAGGCTCGTCGGCTACGAGTCTCGTCTCAGCGCACTTACGCTAGAGGGCTAGCTGATTTTACCGATTTCTGTCACGCGCGGGGGGTGGCCCCACTCCCTGCTGCTCCAGAGTTGCTACGAGGCTACATCTACCACTGCACGCACGACCGTGGGCTGGATGCTGGCACGGTGTCGGGTCGCCTTTCGGCCGTGAGTGACTGGCATCGGAGACAAAGCTCCGCCTTGACCCGTGTCGGGCGGGCTCCGTTACCTAACGCCGTCCGTGAGGCTCCAGTGGCGGACGTCATGGCGGTGGTCAGACGACTGGCGAAAACCGGTCGCCGCGGTAGACTCGGTTTGTCCAAGACCGAGTTTGCTGCCATCCTCCGAGCGGGTTTTGATCTGTCTTGCGCTTCTGGCCACCATCGGCGGTTGGCCTTGGTGATCAGCACCTTGGGTTGCCTGCGACGACGGGCCGCTGTGCACCTTCGCGTCTGCTATGAGGTGGATTCTTCTGGGCAGCTAGTGTTTTTGCCTACTTCCGATGTTTACATAGCTCGGGATCTGGACATCGGGGGCGAATACATTGGCCTGCGGGTGCTTGTCGACAAGAACGTGGACTCCCGCATTGACGCGAACGCCTATATCCCTGAGTGTGTCGGCTCTCTAGGAGTTCGCCCCGTGGATCTGTTACGGGATTATTTGCTGCGCTTCCGCCCACCGTCCAGGGGATATTTGCTGTCCGCTCCTCGGTCGCGGGCGCTGGGACCTGCGACCTTCAATGCTGGCGCGTATACTTGCCTAGGCTCCGCGTACCGGGCTGCGTTCTTGCGGGCCTTCCCGGATGCGACGGGCCGCACCACCGACATTTCTCGCGTGTCCTCGCACTCGGGGCGCAAGTCATTGTCGCAATGGCTGTGGGACGCCTACAGCTCTCAGAGGCTGATCGCGGATGTTGGTCATTGGCGGTGCCGCAAGGATGCTGTTCAAATCTAACGCCACCATTCTGCGATGCATCGTGGGGCTCTGATAACTTGTGGCTCGACTCAGCTGCTACCTCTACATGGGAGTCATATGGGAGACATCATACACGGCAGGCGCCTCCTCGGCGCCAATGTGTCATGATTGTTCTACGCGGCAGGGACCTGCCACCCATGTAATAGTCACCCCCTCTATGTGCACTGTGTCCCATAAAAGGTGGGGTCTGCGGAGGGCGTAGCCCAAAGCATACCTGATTTTTCTAAGACACGCCAAGAAACATCGCCCTCCTCCTTGAAGCCCAATTGAAATTGAAATTGAAATTGTTTACAACATGTACCGTATGCGCCGGTTTTTTCACCAAAGGCCGGATGCGTCGGCTGCTGTCTCTGGGCCCTCCCAACTATGACTAACATGGAACTTACAAGTCAGGGCTAGACCGTGAACCACCTATGTCCAACCTCTCCAAGTGTGGTCGGGGGTTTTACTTGAAGCCCAATTAGTACCGGTACTTAGGATATTCATAATTAAGATAGGGGATTTAGTAGTTTGTAGTACTTAATAGTCAACAGTAAAGTACTGTAGTATTTAGTGCAGTAGTGAGTATTTCTGCGCACACGATGTGCGTAGGTGAATGAATCGCCCTGCTGGGGCTATAAATAATAGCTCCTACCTAGTGACTCGCAAGGGAGTCATCATTTTCGTTGTCCCCGCCCTCCCGCCCTTGCTTGGTGGGATGGCGGTAGATGCTGTGGGCAAGTGCGGGGACGAGATATCCGTCACGCAGCTGCCTCCCAGGTCGGTGCCCTATCAGAGCCTGATTGGAAGCCTGTTGTACGCCTCTGTGAGCACCCGACCAGACATCACCATGGCTGTCAGTCATCTCAGCCGATACATGGCCAATCCTTGCCACGCGCATTGGGAGCAGGCCAAGCGAGTGCTTCGGTATCTCAAAGGCACCGCCGATGCATCACTGGTGTACGGAAACAGCGTGCGGTCATCCGAGTTGGTAGGCTGGTCGGACTCAGATTATGCGAGCGATGTGGCTGGGCGGCGCTCCCGCACAGGGTACGTGTTCATGCTGAATGGTGCGGCAACGAGCTGGAAGAGTCAGCGGCAACAGACTGTGGCACTATCCACAGCGGAGGCAGAGTACATGGCGCTGACCAGCGCTACTCAAGAGGCGATGTTTCTGAGGCAATTGATGCATGAGCTTCACCAGGACTCCGGCTCCGCTGTCACTATCCATGAAGACAACCAGAGCTGCATTGCACTCAGCAAGAACATTATGACAACTGGCCGGAGCAAGCACATGGATGTGAGGTATCACTTCTGTCGGGAGAAGGTGGAGAGCGGCGATATCGAGGTCAAGTATTGTGCAACAGAGGACATGCTTGCCGATGCGCTCACCAAACCTTTGGTGAGTGAAAGGCACAAGACGTTGTGCACTGCGATCATGGGTTTGCACGAGTAGCAAGGGGGAGTGTTGAACAGCATTGTTTGATATGGTAATCAAGTTGCTACTCAGCAATATTGATATCCAGTACGAGTGTTGCAGTGATAGGACAGCTGTGACTCAGCATATCTAGATGATAAGGCATTCAGCAATGCAATAGATATGGGTGCTGATAGTGGCAGGTTGCTGAGCGTTAGATATGATCTAAGGGCTCAAAATAGTGGTAGGCGTGTGCTCACCATGTGGTGGGCGCGTGCCATGATTGGGACGCGGACGGTGTCCTGTGATAGACAAGGATGAGACACTGCTGAAGGTGACAGACCTTCAGCGTCTTGTAGAGTGTGTAATCATTCTGTTTTCACCCATCAACTTTGTCAGGTTATGGGCCCTCCTTTTGCTCACGGTTGGAGTCGACACACTTGACAAGAACCGTTACCTTGAGCTTCTTTTTGCGCGAGTCTTGGGCTTCTGTTGTGCTACACGATCTTCAGGTGTGGCTGGGTCGCAAAAGCGGTTGACTCTCTTTGTTGGGTGGTTTGCCTTCGAATTCGGGCTGGTAGCGACTTTCATGTGTTGCTTGGAGCCTAGAAACCACCGACCGTTTTCACTCGCTTGAACAACACTTGGTCAGTCGCATGTGCTTTGGATTTTCAGCCTGCGCCTTCGTTTTTCATATTATTGGATCCAATATCTTGGTCTTTGGCGTCTTTCCTTGCGTCGCTGGGCTGTTTGAGTGCGAGTTGGTGAGACATCTTGCAATAGTGTACTATCACCTGTGTACGACGTCGTTCGACCGGCCTTTTATTGAAGGTTGGAGCATAGAAAGGATGGTTACAGTGCTTTGAGCTCCACACTTATATCCGCTAGAACCACACATACTAAAATAAATAATATTGCGGTTATCTCCAAAAACGCTTCTTGGACCGTTAGATCTATTATCCAACGGTCACAATTCAATCTAGCGTCATACAGCTACTATATCGCTTTTAATACCGATTTCTTCAGTACATTGATGTAGCGACATACAACTGCTCTCGACACTCTCCCTCGCTACTCACTACCACTTCCCATGATTGCTTTGGTGAGTTGCCCATGCTTGTCCGCAACGAGAGGCTTGGTTAGTGCATCCGCGAGCATCACCTGTGTCGGACAATACTTCACCACAATCTCGCCGCTCTCCTGCTTCTCACGACAGAAGTGCATCTTCACGTCGATGTGCTTGCTGCGCCCCGTCGTCATGGTGTTTTTGCAGAGGGCGATGCAACTATGGTTGTCCTCGTGCAGAACAGTCCCGGAGGCCTGAGGTTGTCCCATCTGCTCCAAGAGTTGCCTCAGAAATAGGGCCTCCTGTGCTGCTGCTGTGAGCGCCATGTACTCCGCCTCCGCAGTGGACAATGCCACCGTCTGTTGGCGTTGGCTCTTCCAGCTGATTGCCGCACCGTTGAGCATGAACACAAAACCAGTTCGAGAGCGTCGGCCATCAGAATCGCCTGCGTATTCTGCATCGGCATAGCCCTCCAAGGCTACCGACACTCGCCCACCACCGTACACCAGTTTGCGATCCGATGTCCCTTTCAGGTATCGCAACACCCTCTTGCCCTGCTCCCAGTGCACCATTGACGCTTTCGCCATGTGTCGGCTCAGGTAGCTTACTGCCATGGTGATGTCTGGCCTGGTGCTCACCGAGGCATATAGCAGACTGCCAATCAAACTCTGGTATGGTAGTGACGCAGCTGAGCCACTGTCGTCTGTGCGCTATGCCATAGAGCCAAGTGCCATTGGTGTGCTCACGGGTTTAGCGTCCAACATGTTGAACCTCTCCAGCATGTCTAAGATGTATTGACGCTGACCCAACTTAACCACTCGCGCAGCACGATCACGCTCCACCGTCATTCCCAGAAGCCATGCAACTGGTCCCAAGTCTTGCACACTGAACCTTTGACCAAATGCCCGCTTAAAGCTGACGATGAAGGTTCCACCAGGACCGGCCAAGATGCAGTCGTCAACGTACAAGGCCAAGATGTAGAGACGCGTGCCGCTGCCATGGACGAAGATGCATGGGTCTACCTTGGACTGGCGGAAACCGTACTCCACGAGCCAAGTGGTGATGGTCTTGTTCTAGTAGCGTGGGGCTTGCTTCAAGCCATACAGTGCTCTCATAAGCAGACAGACTTGCTCTTGGCCGTTCTCATCCGTCGGCCTCCTGTAACCCTCAGGTTGTCGCATGTAGATGGTCTCAGAGAGGTCAGCCTCCAGAAAGGCTGCATTGACATCGAGTTGTTCCATCTCCCAGTCATAGTGTGCAGCGAGAGCCATAATGACCCGGAACGCAGCAACTTTTACAGTCGGAGCAAAAGTCTCGTCGTAGTCAACGCCATGCTCTTGGGTGAAGCCCCGCGCCACAAGCCTGGCCTTATATCTAGCAATGCTGCCATCAGGGTTGCGTTTGAGCTTGAACACCCACTTAGAGTCCACCAACTTACGACCCGCAGGTCGAGGAACCAGCTTCCAGGTCTTTCGAGTCATCAATGACTCATACTCGCTGTCAATAGCCGCTTGCCAGTGCTTGGCATCCGGACTGCGCAGAGCTTGCTTATATGATGTTGGCTCGAGAGGCTGGTGAGGCTTTGCCATGTCGGCGGCAACATCATCACCACGACTGTTGGCCATCCACCACTGCCCCGGAGGTCGAGAGTGCCGGGTGCTGCGCCTCGGAGCAACGCCATCGCCAAGAACAAGCTCCCCCGGCTCCTGACTCCCGCCCTCTTGGTCACCAGGCACAATATCATGCTCCCCATGCTCTTGACTCCCGCTCTCTGTGTCGTCTGGCTCATCAACGTCTTCGTCTGTATCCACGTGCTCCCCCGAGTTCTGAAACCCAGAAGAAGTAATGAACGACGAGAGTTCGTCATCATCCGGCGTTGGCTTCGAGACAGTCGACGACTCCTCCCCCATGCTGACGGACCTAGTGAATTTCGACTCATCAAACACCACGTTCCGACTGCGCTCCACACGACGTGTGCGAGGGTTATACACCAACCACACTGGGGAGTCCGGCGCATAGCCCACGAAGATGCCCTTCCACGCCCGGTCATCAAGTTTTCGACGGCGGGACTTGTCAACATGGGCAGCCGAAGACGCGGAGGTGGCTTAGGTCAACAGAACGACCAGTGACCAGCTCGAAGGGCACTCCACCAGCAGCCTCACAGAAAACACGATTGCAGACGTACACCGCAGCGTTCATGGCTAGACTCCAAAAAGAAGGATCAAGGCCCGCTGTGTGAAGCATGGACTTGGCAGCCGGCACCAAAGTCCCCCACTGTCGCTCCATGCGACCGTGTTGCCAGTGCGAGTACGGAGCAGAAAAGTCGTGCGACACGCCGTGGTCATCAAGCACAGCCATGAATTCGCGACCCATGAAGACAGAGTCGTTGTCAAGGCGCACGTGCTCAATCTTGTGACCCAAAGCCCGGACAGTAGCCAGAAACCGCCGAAACGACTGCGGAGCCTCATCCTTGGTTCTCAGCACGTCATGCAGGACGAAGCGAGACTTGAAGTCCGTAACGGCGAGGCTGTAGTAGCAGCCACCCAAAGAAGCCACGCCCATAGGACCGCAGAAGTCTACGCCGACATTATGAAAGACACGGTCAGGGTCCGCACACGGCGCACGCGAGATACGCGCCACACGAGACTTGCACAAGACGCAGGTCTCACAGAAGCAAAGGCGGTCCGACTTACTGACCTGCACACCGGAGGTACCAGATTGCACAAGTCGATCCATACAGGCTCCCCCAAATGACCAAGACGCAGATGCCACAGAAATTTGGAGGGTCGCGCCATCGCCGGCGAGGCAGAGACAGACGGAACAACCGAAGTAGGGAGCCAAACAAGACCATGGGCACGGTGAAGGGGAATAGTGACACCACCACCATGCTGCGCATGGGCGCAAAGTACGTCGCACGGGTCCTCGAAGACAGTGCGATGCCCACGCTGCCGCGCCTGGGAGACACTAAACAGACGCTGATGGCTTGACGATGCTCGAGCCGCCAGATCCGGTACATAGAAGACATCGTGCATCGTGATCGGGACAGCGTCGCTGTCCTTGGAGCGCAGCGTGACACGGACGCTCCCCACACCTTTGGCATAGGCACTGATACCTTTCACCCAAGCCGGAGAAATCGGGCGATAGGCCTGGAAATCTCTCAAGACGCTGGTCATGTGATGGCTAGCGCCGCTGTCAACGAGCCACAGCCCAGGCTCCACATCGTGCAGGTACGGAGGCACCTTGACAGTGGCCGCAAGAAAGCCATCACTATCAGGAATCGAGGCTGACATGTTAGCGGGGAAAGCAACATACCCGCCGAACGGTGTTGCATCGGCAGTGTTCACCCGGGGTGGCCGTTTCACCCGACAGTCATGACGCCGGTGGCCGCGTTGACCGCACGTAAAGCAAGTACCCTTGAAAGCTGGACGCCCTCCGTTGCCTATGGTACTGCTCGCTCCGCTCTCTCCGTGGACACCCTTCAGGGACGCCACCTCTCGCTGCAAGTCTTGCAGCATGGTCCGCATGTTGTCATCATCAGACACTGCAGGAAAAGCAGTCTTTCCGGGCTCCGACTCCTGCGCCTCTGCCAAGCGACGTTCGATGCGCACTTCAGTGGTAGCGAGAAGATTCTCAACGAAGTCCAGTGTCAAACTCGAGTCGCGCTCATTCAGAGCATCTGTCATGGTAGAATACTCAGGCCGCAGGCCCCTGACGACATTCATGACGATACGCCGATCCGGGACCACCTCTTCGACTCGAGCAAGCTGCGCCTGACCGTCGAGAAGACGAGTGAAGAAGTCCACACAAGTTTCCTCTTGACGTTGCTTCTCGTCCAGAGCATCCAATAGATCCCCGCGCCGGTGAATGCCGTCGTGCTCGAATCGACGCAGCAAAGCTTGCCAAGCATGAAAGCCAGCTGCCTTGCTCTTCCGATCGACCTTCCGGATGATGTGCAACGTAGTCTCGGGTAAAGCTAACACCAACAAGCTGTAGAGCTTCTTCTGCTGAGCAGCATCGTCCTCGCCTTCGGAATCCAGAGCAGCGTCACAGCCCACCGCATCCACGAATGCTGTGAACCGGGTTCGGAACAAGGGAAAGTCCGCGGCTTTGCCGGAAAAAACAGGGACTTTCACACTCTCAGCCATGGAGCGAGACGCCAGCAGACAACGAACTGGGGGTCAAAAGATCAACACAAATAAAAAATTCTCGTCCCACCAACCTCTCTGGGCTCAACCTCCCCAACACAAGGAAACAGACGGCACAGTAGAAGCCGGCTCGAGCTTGGCGCGTGCGTCGAAAGGAGATGAACAAGGTTCCGGTGCGGCAAGATCAAGTGAAGACGACCCAATTACCCCCAAACAGGTATCAAGTAACAAGAAGAACAGTCTCCACGAGCTCGACAAGTCTCCGACAACAGACGAATAAGGTTCCGACACGTCCCGACCACACGCAGGTGTGCCAAGCACCACAACGCAGGTAACGGGTAACACGGCAACACTCGTCACGCGCTCAACAGGAACGTCGACAGCTGATACAGCACGTTCCGACACGTCTCGACGAAGCGTAAGTGGTCTAGGCAACCACCACGCAAGTAGCAGGCGACGCGGTAACAATCGCCAAGAGCTCGACAGGTCGGTTGACAACGGAGAATCAGGTCCCGATACGTCGCAAACAAGCTCACGCAGTCCAACGACGACCACGAAAATAACAGGGGATATGGAACAGTCCCCACAACTCGATAGATTCGCCGACAGCGGGAAAAAAATCAGGTTCCGACACGCCGCGAACGAGGTCAGGCGATCCAAAACACCATCACAAAGCACAACAGGCGACACGGAAAAATCCCAGCAATCTTGTCAAGTACGTCGACAGCAAGTCGACCCAGTGGTAACGCTAGCAACAAGATAGACGAAATTATACAGTCCACACCCTCGTTCACACTTCCGTAGACCAACGGTATCACCAACGATATCAGGCAACACACGTCGCAGGAACCTAAGCTGTACTCACCACCAGAATATGGAGGCCACAGCTTCCGTATAACAGTACGGAATCGATCCTTCAGCCCAGCTCCAACACACAAATTGAAGTCGAAGCGCCGATAAACTTGTAATCCAGTAGCTCCTCGTTTACAAACTTCCCGACTTGGTAGTAGTAGAAGAAGCACTACTGACGTAACAGAAGTAAAACTGTAGAAATGTAGTACAAGTACTGGTGTAGTGCCGCTGTAGTAGTAGAAGTGGAAGTAGAAGTACTGCTGACTCGGCAAGGGGTTACGAGGTGCGTGGGAGAACTGGGGAGGGCCCATAACCTATTGAAGGTTGGAGCGTAGAAAGGATGGTTACAGTGCTTTGAGCCCCATTCTTATATCCGCTAGAACCACACATACTAAAATAAATAATATTGCGGTTATCTCCAAAAACGCTTCTTGGACCGTTAGATATATTATCCAACGGTCACAATTCAATCTAGCGTCATACAGCTACTATATCGCTTTTAATACCGATTTCTTCAGTACAGTGATGTAGCGACATACAACTGCTCTCGACAAGGAGCAAGAGGAATATTGCGGACTTGAGACTTACACACAGCGCAGGTCTCACAGAATCCCAACTTCTCGTGTGATGCATAGCCCAAGCCTTCCACATGACCTGTTAACAGCTCGTCCAGCTGAGGCTCCCCAATGTGACCGAGGCGGGAATGCCACAGCCGCTTCCCCGATGACGCCGTGGCCGCCGACGCCGTAGCACGCGCTGGAAGAGCAACCGTCGCAGGCAACCAGATCAATCCGTGGGCTCGCTCCATGGGCATCTTAACACCACCACCATGAGCTGCGTGAAGCTGAAGATGGTCCATAGGATCGGCCAACAACACGCTATGACCCTGCTGCCGCGCATGAGTGAGGCTCCACCGATGATATGTCCAAGACGCACGACGGGACAGCTCGGGAACGTGAAGCACATGGCGCAACGTGGCAGGAATCTTCGTACCGTCTGCAGCCGGCACAGTGATACGGACAGTGCCAACGCCCACAGCAAAAGCACTGATGCCCTTCACCCACATCCGGTCGGACAACGCACGATAGTTCACGAAGTCATCACGGTTGCTTGTCATATGGTGGCTGGCTCCACTGTCGGCTAGCCACATCCAAGTCTCCCCCTCATTCATCACTATGGCTCGTGCTTCACTGAACGACCTAGCAGGACTGGCAGTGATGTCTACCCCAGCAGGGAAAGCCACGGGAGACTCGAGACTCGCAGAATTGCCACTAGCACGCCTGTCAGGGCACTCTGACCGGCGATGGCCCTTCTTGCCGCAACTGAAACAAATGCCGCGGAAGGGTCGGACTCCGCCAGCTCCCACAGCCACACCACGTGAATTCACAAGGACATGCATGGATTTTAGCTGCTCCTGAAGATCATGGACCTGGCGCTTCAAGGATTCAGCAGAGGTGTCACCGGAAAAGGCCGGAAAAGCTGCAGGGGGCGGCGCCTCCGTCTGAGTCCGGCCACGACTCTCAATACGCATGCCCTTCTGTCGAAGATCTCGCTTGACGGCGTCCATACTGAGGCTGTGGACGTCCCATGTGTCTGTGATGGAGTGGTACTCTTGACGCAGACCCTTCACCAAGTACATGATTACCCGTCGGTCGTGAACGTCCTCCCCCACACGGGCTAGCTGGCGCTGAAGTCGGACCAAGCGGTTCAAATATTGGAGACTGGTCTCATCGTATGCGTGGGCCTTCTCCATATCTTGCAGCAGCTCAGCCAGACGGTAGATGCCATCGTCTTCATAGTGGTCCACTAGCGCAGTCCACGCCTTGAGGCCGCAGTTCTCGTCAACTTCATGGACATTCTCAATAATTGAGAGATCGTCCTCAGGCAGCGCCAGAATCAAAGTAGAGTACAAGTCGAGGTGTTGCTGCGCGGTAGCGGCGTCGTTCTCGAGGAGAGCCGGTGCCCAGTTCTGCATCAATCCAAAGGCACGAAACCTCTTCTTCCAGACATCAAAGTCTCTCCTTTCTCCACTGAACTTGGGAAGTTTGACAGAGTCCATGGGTATTATATCTCGACAGCTCCGGAAAGTACCGAAAAATCGACGGAAAATAGTCACCAACCACTGCCCGGCAGGCCTTCAAGGGGACGGTCAAGGTCCGGTCAACGGAGCTCCAGAACGAGCACGACATGGCGCCGACCGAAGGCGGAGCTATACTTCCGGAGTCTACACAGCCAAAGCAGACGGAAACCGGTTTCATGTGGTCTGTCGGGGTTCGTCGTACAAATGGATAGTACACTGAGCAGGGATCCTTCACCAACTGAAAGCCAAAAACCCAAGGGAGCGAAAATGGACGAGGACTGCGAGAAAATCCCGACGAGCTGTACTTCCCGACTAAGAACAACGTAGGCAGGCGGACTATGGCCTTGGAAGGCCAGTCGAACGACGTCGTACACAGGTGATAGTACACTATTGCAAGATGTCTCACCAACTCGCACTCAAACAGGCCAGCGACGCAAGGAAAGACGCCAAAGACCAAGATATTGGATCCAATAATATGAAAAACGCAAGCGCAGACTGAAAATCCAAGGCACAGGCGACTGAACAAGCGTTGTTCAAGCGAGTGAAACGGTCGGTGGTTTCTAGGCTCCAAGCAACACAGGAAAGTCGCTACCAGCCCGAATTCGAAGGCAAACCACCCAACAAAGAGAGTCAACCGCTTTTGCGAC
Organism: Tetraselmis chui; assembly: GCA_026401115.1. Classification (NCBI taxonomy): domain Eukaryota; kingdom Viridiplantae; phylum Chlorophyta; class Chlorodendrophyceae; order Chlorodendrales; family Chlorodendraceae; genus Tetraselmis; species Tetraselmis chui. The sequence continues at coordinate 114,384 of JAPMLY010000769.1, forward strand.
CCAGCCACACCTGAAGATCGTGTAGCACAACAGAAGCCCAAGACTCGCGCCGGAAAGAAGCTCAAGGTAACGGTTCCAGTCATGTGTGTCGACTCCAACCGAGAGCAAAAAGAGGGCCCATAACCTGAGAAAGGTGATGGGTGAAAAGAGAATGATTACACACTCTACAAGACGCTGAAAGTCTGTCACCTTCAGCAGTGTCTCATCCTTGTCTATGTGTTGTGAGATCCCCATGGTGGGCACAATAATGGACACATCCGTACGTTGTACTCCGGGGGAGTCTTGGCCCTACTATCTCGCCAATAGTGGATGTACTGCGGGAGCCCGTTGCTCGGGCAGTACGGGGGTATATATATGACATATATCCCCAACGGGTACTCTATTCCCTATTAATGGGCACGGTACTCTTTTCCCTATTAGTGGCGGTCGGCCGGCCCTGCCGGTGTCTTCGCCGGCCGCCATCTCTCTCCTCCCACTTCTCTAGTCACCACAGCCGGCCCCCTTGTGGGGCCGGCACGACCTACGTGTAACTATCCGTTCCCAACTCTAACACTTTCCCTGCTGGGGTAGACATTACTGCCAATCCTGCTAGGTCGTTCAGTGAAGCACGAGCCATGGTGATGAATGAGGGGGAGACTTGGATGTGGTTGGCCGACATTGGAGCCAGCCATCACATGACAAGCAACCGTGATGACTTCGTGAACTATCGTGCGCTGTCCGACCGGCTGTGGGTGAAGGGCATCAATGCTTTTGCTGTGGGCGTTGGCACTGTCCGCATCACTGTGCCGGCTGCAGACGGTACGAAGATTCCTGCCACGTTCCCGAGCTGTCCCGTCGTGCATCCTGGACATATCAACGGTTGTTTAGCCTCACTCAGGCGCGGCAGCAGGGTCATAGCGTGGTGTTGGCCGATCCTATGGACCATCTTCAGCTTCACGCAGCTCATGGTGGTGGTGTTAAGATTCCCATGGAGCGAGCCCACGGATTGATCTGGCTGCCTGCGACGGTTGCTCTTCCAGCGCGTGCTACGGCTTCGGCGGCCACGGCGTCATCGGGGAAGCGGCTGTGGCATTCCCGACTCGGTCACATTGGGGAGCCCCAAGCTGCCTCCCGGGTCGGTGCCCTATCAGAGCCTGATTGGAAGCCTGTTGTACGCCTCTGTGAGCACCCGACCAGACATCACCATGGCTGTCAGTCATCTCAGCCGATACATGGCCAATCCTTGCCAAGCGCATTGGGAGCAGGCCAAGCGAGTTCTTCGGTATCTCAAAGGCACCGCTGATGCATCACAGGTGTACGGAAGCAGCGTGCGGTCATCCGAGTTGGTAGGCTGGTCGGACTCAGATTATGCGAGCGATGTGGCTGGGCGGCGCTCCCGCACAGGATACGTGTTCATGCTGAATGGTGCGGCAGTGAGCTGGAAGAGTCAGCGGCAGCAGACCGTGGCACTATCCACAGCGGAGGCAGAGTACATGGCGCTGACCAGCGCTACTCAAGAGGCGATGTTTTTGAGGCAATTGATGCATGAGTGTTGAACAGCATTGTTTGATATGGTAATCAAGTTGCTACTCAGCAATATTGATATCCAGTACGAGTGTTGCAGTGATAGGACAGCTGTGACTCAGCATATCTAGATGATAAGGCATTCAGCAATGCATTAGATATGGGTGCTGATAGTGGCAGGTTGCTGAGCGTTAGATATGATCTAAGGGCTCAGAATAGTGGTAGGCGTGTGCTCACCATGTGGTGGGCGCGTGTCATGATTGGGACGCGGACGGTGTCCTGTGATAGACAAGGATGAGACACTGCTGAAGGTGACAGACCTTCAGCGTCTTGTAGAGTGTGTAATCATTCTGTTTTCACCCATCAACTTTGTCAGGTTATGGGCCCTCCTTTTGCTCTCGGTTGGAGTCGACACACTTGACTGGAACCGTTACCTTGAGCTTCTTTTTGCGCGAGTCTTGGGCTTCTGTTGTGCTACACGATCTTCAGGTGTGGCTGGGTCGCAAAAGCGGTTGACTCTCTTTGTTGGGTGGTTTGCCTTCGAATTCGGGCTGGTAGCGACTTTCCTGTGTTGCTTGGAGCCTAGAAACCACCGACCGTTTTCACTCGCTTGAACAACGCTTGTTCAGTCGCCTGTGCCTTGGATTTTCAGCCTGCGCCTTCGTTTTTCATATTACTGGATCCAATATCTGGGTATTTGGCGTCTTTCCTTGCGTCGCTGGGCTGTTTGAGTGCGAGTTGGTGAGACATCTTGCAATAGTGTACTATCACCTGTGTACGACGTCGTTCGACTGGCCTTCCAAGGCCATAGTCCGCCTGCCTACGTTGTTCTGAGTCGGGAAGTACAGCTCGTTGGGATTTTCTCGCAGTCCTCGTCCATTTTCGCTCCCCTTGGGTTTTTGGCTTTCAGTTGGTGAAGGATCCCTGCTCAGTGTACTATCCATTTGTACGACGAACCCCGACAGACCTCCTGAAACCGGTTTCCGTCTGCTTTGGCTGTGTAGACTCCGGAAGTACAGCTCCGCCTTCGGTCGGCGCCTTGTCGTGCTCGTTCTGAAGCTCCGTTGACCGGACCTTGACCGTCCCCTTGAAGGCCTGCCGGGCAGTGGTTGGTGACTATTTTCCGTCGATTTTTTCGGTACTTTCCGGAGCTGTCGAGATATAATACCCATGGATTCTGTCAAACTTCCCAAGTTCAGTGGAGAAAGGAGAGACTTTGATGTCTGGAAGAAGAGGTTTCGTGCCTTTGGATTGATGCAGAGCTGGGCACCGGCTCTCCTCGAGAACGACGCCGCTACCGCGCAGCAACACCTCGACTTGTACTCTACTTTGATTCTGGCGCTGCCTGAGGACGATCTCTCAATTATTGAGAATGTCCATGAAGTTGACGAGAACTGCGGCCTCAAGGCGTGGACTGCGCTGGTGGACCACTATGAAGACGATGGCATCTACCGTCTGGCTGAGCTGCTGCAAGATATGGAGAAGGCCCAGGCAGACGATGAGACCAGTCTCCAATATTTGAACCGGTTGGTCCGACTTCAGCGCCAGCTAGCCCGTGTGGGGGAGGACGTTCACGACCGACGGGTCATCATGTACTTGGTGAAGGGTCTACGTCAAGAGTACCACTCCATCACAGACACATGGGACGTCCACAGCCTCAGTATGGACGCCGTCAAGCGAGATCTTCGACAGAAGGGCATGCGTATTGAGAGTCGTGGCCGGACTCAGACGGAGGCGCCGCCCCCTGCAGCTTTTCCGGCCTTTTCCGGTGACACCTCTGCTGAATCCTTGAAGCGCCAGGTCCATGATCTTCAGGAGCAGCTAAAATCCATGCATGGCCCTGGGAACTCACGTGGTGTGGCTGTGGGAGCTGGCGGAGTCCGACCCTTCCGCGGCATTTGTTTCAGTTGCGGCAAGAAGGGCCATCGCCGGTCAGAGTGCCCTGACAGGCGTGCTAGTGGCAATTCTGCAAGTCTCGAGTCTCCCGTGGCTTTCCCTGCTGGGGTAGACATCACTGCCAGTCCTGCTAGGTCGTTCAGTGAAGCACGAGCCATGGTGATGAATGAGGGGGAGACTTGGATGTGGCTAGCCGACAGTGGAGCCAGCCACCACATGACAAGCAAACGTGATGACTTCGTGAACTATCGTGCGCTGTCTGACCGGCTGTGGGTGAAGGGCATCAGTGCTTTTGCTGTGGGCGTTGGCACTGTCCGCATCACTGTGCCGGCTGCAGACGGTACGAAGATTCCTGCCACGTTGCGCCATGTGCTTCACGTTCCCGAGCTGTCCCGTCGTGCGTCTTGGACATATCATCGGTTGTTTAGCCTCACTCAGGCGCGGCAGCAGGGTCATAGCGTGTTGTTGGCCGATCCTATGGACCATCTTCAGCTTCACGCAGCTCATGGTGGTGGTGTTAAGATTCCCATGGAGCGAGCCCACGGATTGATCTGGCTGCCTGCGACGGTTGCTCTTCCAGCGCGTGCTACGGCTTCGGCGGCCACGGCGTCATCGGGGAAGCGGCTGTGGCATTCCCGCCTCGGTCACATTGGGGAGCCTCAGCTGGACGAGCTGTTAACAGGTCATGTGGAAGGCTTGGGCTATGCATCACACGAGAAGTTGGGATTCTGTGAGACCTGCGCTGTGTGTAAGTCTCAAGTCCGCAATATTCCTCGTGCTCCTGCGGACCGAGATGTAGGACTGTTTGAGGTGATTGGTGTGGATTTTTGTGGCCCGATGAGTGTTCCATCCTTGGGTGGGAGGCGCTACAGCTTCGGCGCAGTTGACTTCCGCAGCCGCTTCGTGCTGCATGATGCCTTGCGCTCCAAGGACGAGGCTACCTCTTCGTTCCGCCGGATGCTGACCACCATTCGCTCCCTGGGGTACACAGTTCGCCGGCTTCGGGTCGACAACGACACTGTGTTTCTTGGTGCTGCGTTCCGGAGCTTATTGGACGAGTTCAACATCGCCCTAGAGGTCACCGCCCCCTACGCTCATTGGCAGCATGGTCGCATCGAGCGGCAGTGGGGCACATTGGTTCCGATGGCACAGTCTATGATTCGGCATGCTGGGCTGCCGAAGTCCTATTGGGCGTTGGCTATGGCGGCAGCGGTGCACATCCGCAATCGGGTGTGCAGCAGTGGAGCTGGTGGCGTTCCGTATCAGCTTGTTACGGGTCGACCGGCTGACTTGAGTTCCATGCGGGTGTTTGGCTGCCCGGCTTATGTCCACGTGGACAAGTCGCAGCGCCGCAAACTGGACGATCGTGCATGGAAAGGCGTGTTTGTGGGCTACGCACCCGAGTCCCCTGCCTGGCTGGTGTACAACCCCACCACCCGACGTGTGGTGAGCAGCCGCAATGTGGTGTTTGACGAGAGTGCTATCATCTCCATGGGGGAGAGCTGTCCCGCACGTGAGATGCTGGATGCCGAGGCTGGTGATGACAGCACCTCTGATGAGGCGGCTAGGGAGAAGCCCGATACACTCGTGGGGGAGACACAGCCGGTGGATGAGGCTCCACGTGAGGTGCCAGAAGTGGCGAAGGGGGAGCCTAGCACTTCCGTAGGGGAGACGCAGCAGCATACGTCGGGCGATATCAGTTCTCAGTCGATTGAGGACGAGCCGGATGCGAATTTGGGGGAGACAGCACCAGCGGAGCAGCATGGAACTGCACAAAGGTATAGCCTTCGGACGAGGCGTCCTCCGGGTCAGTGGTGGGTTGTTGGCAACACCGCAGCTATCAATCCAAGCAATGTCGTGCACGAGCCTGCGTCGTATAAACAAGCGCTACGAGGTCCTCAAGCCACGGAGTGGGAAGCAGCCATCAAGACTGAGTATGACTCACTCGTGTCGCGCAACACCTGGAAGTTGGTTCCTCGTCCTGCCGGTAGAAAGCTAGTGGACTCCAAGTGGGTGTTCAAGCTCAAGCGCGACTCTGATGGTAATATTGCAAGGTATAAGGCCAGACTAGTGGCGCGTGGTTTCACTCAAGAGCATGGCGTGGATTATCACGAGACCTTTGCTCCTACTGTGCGGGTGATCTCTATCCGCGTCGTACTAGCGTTAGCTGCTTTCCATGACTGGGAGGTGGAGCAGCTGGATGTAGTGACAGCATTCCTGGAGGCCAACATCGACGAGGAGATATACATGCGACAGCCTGAAGGCTTCCGGAGTACTGACAGCAAAGGGACAGAGCTTGTGTGTCTGCTGAAAAAGGCCCTCTACGGCCTAAAGCAAGCTCCCAGAAACTGGAACAAGACTATCACTGCCTGGCTAGAGGAGTATGGCTTCTGCCAGTCCAAAGTGGATCCGTGTATTTTCATCTACCAGAAAGGAGGCCAATTGTACATCCTGGCCCTCTATGTGGACGACAGCATCATTGCCGGAGCAGCGGGCCGATTCATACCGGAGTTCAAGGCTGCATTTGGCAGCAGGTTCAACGTGCAAGACCTTGGTCCAGTCTCGTGGCTGCTCGGCTTGACGGTGGAGCGGGATCGTGGCACCGGCATCATCAGGCTTGGCCAGCGCCAGTACGTGCTCGACATGCTGGAGCGCTTCAACATGATGGACTGCAAGCCAGTGAGCTCACCAATGGCGGTAGATGCTGTGGGCAAGTGCGGGGACGAGACATCCGTCACGCAGCTGCCTCCCAGGTCGGTGCCCTATCAGAGCCTGATTGGAAGCCTGTTGTACGCCTCTGTGAGCACCCGACCAGACATCACCATGGCTGTCAGTCATCTCAGCCGATACATGGCCAATCCTTGCCACGCGCATTGGGAGCAGGCCAAGCGAGTGCTTCGGTATCTCAAAGGCACCGCTGATGCATCACTGGTGTACGGAAGCAGCGTGCGGTCATCCGAGTTGGTAGGCTGGTCGGACTCAGATTATGCGAGCGATGTGGCTGGGCGGCGCTCACGCACAGGATACGTGTTCATGCTGAATGGTGCGGCAGTGAGCTGGAAGAGTCAGCGGCAGCAGACTGTGGCACTATCCACAGCGGAGGCAGAGTACATGGCGCTGACCAGCGCTACTCAAGAGGCGATGTTTCTGAGGCAATTGATGCATGAGCTTCACCAGGACTCCGGCTCCGCTGTCACTATCCATGAAGACAACCAGAGCTGCATTGCACTCAGCAAGAACAGCATGACAACTGGCCGGAGCAAGCACATGGATGTGAGGTATCACTTCTGTCGGGAGAAGGTGGAGAGCGGCGATATCGAGGTCAAGTATTGTGCAACAGAGGACATGCTTGCCGATGCGCTCACCAAACCTTTGGTGAGTGAAAGGCACAAGAAGTTGTGCACTGCGATCATGGGTTTGCACGAGTAGCAAGGGGGAGTGTTGAACAGCATTGTTTGATATGGTAATCAAGTTGCTACTCAGCAATATAATACGAAGCGGCTGCGGAAGTCAACTGCGCCGAAGCTGTAGCGCCTCCCACCCAAGGATGGAACACTCATCGGGCCACAAAAACCCACACCTATCACCTCAAACAGTCCAACATCTCGGTCCGCAGGAGCACGAGGAATATTGCGGACTTGAGACTTACACACAACGCAGGTCTCACAGAATCCCAACCTCTCGTGTGATGCGTAGCCCAAGCCTTCCACATGACATGTTCTCCCGCATGCAACTAACATACCACCCCACCAGAGGTACTCTTGCTTTGAATTGGCAGGACTTTGTCTGCACAGACGGCTCGAAAAAAGGAGGCTCGTCCCCCCTCGGAGCGGCAGCCACCCACCCCGCCTCGGACACCAAAATCAAAATCCTGGTGACCTCGACCCCTCCCTCGCACACAATAAATCGCGCTGAACTAGCTGGCATAGACATAGGCCTCCAACTCGGCCGCACTCACCTCCTTACCGACAGTGCGTGCTCCCTACGCCTCATACAAGGATACTTAAACTGCCCTTCCGCCTACAGACACAACATTCACCGGGACACGCTCCACTCCATCACACACACCCTCAAAACACGCTGCGACGCAGCCATCAGCACACACCTCGGCAAAATTAAAGCACACAACCACTCCCTAGGTAACGACCTCGCAGACGCACTCGCTAACCATGTCGCGGATGGACACCCACCCGACACCACATACACCACAGGTTCAGAGGTCACGATAGGCCACTCGACCTGGCCATACACCCTCATTCCACAAACCCTAGGGGACCCCATACCCTACAAATACACCAACCTCAAAGCTGACGCACACACCTACAGCACCAAACACACACACACACCCCTCTCGCAAACAACAAAACATGGTGCCCTCCTCGCCCGCGCCGCGGAGGACGGCGCCGACTTCTCTTTCCACAAAAACCACTCAACCCTCACGAAATCCAGTTCACACACAAACAAGAATTCATGTGGGGAGTCCACAACACATGCCTACTCACCCATAACCCCACCCTACGCTGCCCCCTATGTGGCCAATTCACTAGCAACGGCCACATGGCCGGTAGCTGCCCCACCATGTCTGGCCTAAGACAGGACCGACACAATAGCGCGTTGCAACTCCTACTCGCCCTACTGGAACGCCACAACGGAGGCCGCTGGGAAACCATTACCGCAGACTTCGGTAACAAACCCATCAAATCATTTGCTTCCCCCTCTCTTGTCCACACTCCTCTTGACTGTCACCCACCTCACCCCACCCACAAGCCCACCCGCCTTGTTGATGCTGACGAAGGTCTCTCGCCCGAATCCCTAACCTCGTGTCCCGCCGTCCTACCCCCTGAGATACCCCCCCCGCGCTACGACCCCCCGCACACAAACCGGACTTCATTCGCCTTCTCGAACCTCGATTCATCGGTCACACAAACGGCCGCCGCCGATACGCATCCATAAAAAAGATTCAGATGGGAGAATTGAAATACTGCACGGACAATAACCTCTCCCACACAGCTCACCTCATCCGTGCCAAATACACACCCCGTGCAAACGCCATCCGCAGCCACTGGCCAGGCACAGTGGTAGACATCCTTCCCATCGTCATGAGCCGCACAGGTACACCGCACTCCTCCACCATCACGAGTCTCACCTCCCTATTCACAGCCCGCACAGACCGTCCTGACAAACTCATCTCCAAAGCACGCATCGACACGTCTCGCATTCTTGCACAGCTCCACACGCACGCTGTCCAATGGCCACATCATCTCCTACTCATATACCGCATAAAGTCCCTCACGACTTCCCGCCGCGCCTCCGCACGTTGCCCCCTCGCACGACCCTAAATGCACGCACCCCTCGCCTCGTCTTGCACACCTCCCCGGGGGGGAGTAAAACCCCCGAACACCCTTGGAGAGGTTGGATTTAGGTGGTTAACGGTCTAGCCCTGACTTGTAAGAACCCTATATGGCATAGTTGGGAGGGCCCAGAGACAGCAGCCGGCGCATACGGCTTTTGGTGAAAAACCGGCGCATACGGTACATGTTGTAAACAATTTCAATGTGGCCAATTCACTAGCAACGGCCACATGGCCGGTAACTGCCCCACAATGTCTGGCCTAAGACATGACCGCCACAACAGCGCGCTACAACTCCTACTCTCCCTCATGGAACGCCACAATAGCGGACGATGTGAGACCATCACTGCAAAGCTCGGTAACAAACCCATCAAGTCCTTCACAACCTCTTCCCCCACACACACCCCTCTTGACTATCACCCCCCTCACCCCACCCACAAGCCCACTCGACTTCTTGCTGCTGACGAGGGCCTCTCGCCCGACTCCCTAACCTCGTGCCCTGCCCTCCTCCCCACTGAGATTCTTCCCCCCGCGCTTCGACCCCCGGCACACAAACCCGATTTCATCCGCCTCCTCGAACCTCGATTCGTCGGTCACACATACGGTCGCCGCCGATACTCATCCATAAGAAAGACTCTGATAGGAGAATGGAAATACTACACGGACCACAACCTCTCCTACACAGCCCAATTGATTCGCGACAAATACACACCCCTCGCAAATGCCACCCGCAGCCATTGGCAAGGTACCGAAGTCGACATCCTCCCCATCGTCATGAGCCGCACGGGCACACCGCACTCATCCACCATCATAAGTCTCACCTCCCTACTCACCCTACGCACCGATCTCCATGACAAACTCGTCTCCAAAGCACGACTCGACACGTCTCGCATCATTGTACAACTCTACACGCACACTGTTCAATGGCTTCATCATCTCGTATTTGTATACCACATCAGATCCCGCACGACCTCTCGCCGCGCCCCCGCACACGGTGGGGTCTGCGGAGGGCGTAGCCCAAAGCATACCTGATTTTTCTAAGACACGCCAAGAAACATCGCCCTCCTCCTTGAAGCCCAATTAGTACCGGTATTTAGGATATTCATAATTAAGATAGGGGATTTAGAAGTTTGCAGTACTTAACAGTCAACAGTAAAGTACTGTAGTATTTAGTGCAGTAGTGAGCATTTCTGCGCACACGATGTGCGTAGGTGAATGAATCGCCCTGCTGGGGCTATAAATAATAGCTCCTACCTAGTGACTCGCAAGGGAGTCATCATTTTCGCTGTCAGCACAAGTGCGCGCCCGTTGGCCCACACTCCCCTGCACTTGCCTACGCTACAGCCCCAAAGGTCCGCAGCCGTCGCTCAGCACCTCCTCAAGCATGCTACCGTTGTTGCAGCACCCCGATATCGTGTCGTTACACTATCCTTGCCCGTGCCTACCCGTTGGTAGCGCTCTGGCCCGTTCCGTAGAACTTCAGTTTTGCAAGATTGCTAAAGATTGCTACTTTCAGCCTGACTTGAAACACATCCGATTCGGCCGCAAGGCACCCCGTCGTGTAGCTCTTGCCAAGACGAGTCGAACGAGTCCTGATTTGCTACAATTGACCCTTTACCGGCTTCGAAACTGCCCGAAAGACGTTGTTCTGGCTTCAAGTACTATAGTTTTGCAAGATTGCTAGACATCCCGCGTTCCAGCCCCCCTTCTGAAAGCTCCGATTCTTCAGCCAAGCATATCACCGTGTAGCTCTTGCTCAGACGAGTCCAACGAGTCCTGTTTTGCTACATTTGACTACCGAACGGCTTCGTAGCAGCCTCCACCCGTAGGCGAAACCCGTACAGTACCGCTCTCGGCTCCGTTCTTCCAACTTCCGCTGACTCACACAGCTCCAAACGGCTCGTCACAGCTCTACTACGCCGCGTCTACCTGTTTGCAAGCTTTTCAACATATTTTGACGATTCTGTTGTGGCGTGGACCCTAGGGACCCTCGTCGGCTCGACACCTGTGCACCTCCGAGTCCAACCGAAACGCCAAGCAAGACCGCCGCCAGCGCCGCCACTTTGTTCGTCCCCCGCCGCCGCCAGCGCCCCCACCGGCAGCCGACGCAGTACTCTACACCGACAGTACACGTACAATTTCCCGTACAACATTTGGTAGTGTTCTCCGGTACACTTACCCGTATTCTATATCCGTCATGTACCCGTATCTTCAGGTCCGTACTCGTCATCGACAGGAAACATCCGTCTCCGGTACCCGTACCCGTGTCAAACCCGCTTCGAGAAGTTTTCTCCCTTTTTCCGCTCTTCTTTCTAATGGCGATTTCAGCGTTCACTCCTACCGAGCTTGAGGCCATGGTGAATGAGACTGGCGTGGATGACGGTTCTCTTGCGTCCGAAACGTGGTTGGACCGACTGATTGCTACAGCCGGCCGGGACCCGTCGAGGAAGAGCTCCTCGACTTTGTTGACTTTGGCGCGAGCGCTGAGCCGACGCGAAGCACTCGACGCTATGGAGGATGATGAGGCGATGGCGTATTGTGTCAAGCTGGACAAGCTGGCCGCCATGTTCGAGCCCGACGAGGGGAAGTGCGGGGCTTTCACTCTGGCCGGTCAACGCTGTGAATCGCGTGCGCGCGGTGCACTCACCTGCGAGAACCGTCGTCACAAGACTCAAGGCATGTGGTCGCTAGCCAGAAACGAAGATGGCATTGCGGGGGATCCATCTGAGTTTATTTGCTATGGCTGCCACGAGGACTCGGACAACCACGCCGACCCTGGTGACTACTTGGCGTGCCTCACATGCACGGCTTGCCTCAACCGCTCATGCGCGATGGATCTAAATGGCGGGGGGGACATTCCAGAGGAGGCACATTGGCAGTGCAGTTGGTGCGCCATCAGCAGGCATCACCTTCCGTTATTCCTTGGGGCCGCGAGTCGAGAGGGGCAGCCCGTGATGCCGGAGATCGTCGTGCTGCCCCGACTAGTTGGCGTCCCTTCGGGCACAACGGCTGGTAATTCTGCGGGCGCACCTGATGGGGTACCTTCTTCGAGCCTCAAAGAATCAGGTGGTGGTGGCGATGCGGGTACGGAGCACAGGGGCAGCGGAGCTATGCCCGACACCACTCGTGAAGCCGGACGTGGCAGAGAGCATGCAGACACAACCACCAATAATGTCGTAGGGGGCGGCCCGGGCGCAACGGTCCGCCAAGGCAGCCGCCTTGAGGCCCGCATTGCCTCCCTAACAGAGATCGTGGCGAGTATGCAGTCTCAGATGGCTCGTGTTCTTCAGAGTACAGGAGCGCCATCGACTACGCCTGACAGACGTGACACGCGTCCGGCAGGTGCGGATCTCCCCTCCTCTCTTCCCCCTGGCCTGTCGGGACCTTTCCAAGTCCCCTTGGCGGAGTTCAGCGGACCCAAGGGCACGGATGGACAAGGCCGTGGTACGCAAGATAGTCAACACTTTCTTCACTCCATGTTCGCCATGCACTTCGACCTGATGGCGCTCTCCACTGAGAGGGAGTCTCGCAAGTTTCGGGTCAACATGGGATATGTGGAGCCGGCGGTGGATGACGTGCCGCAGCATGTCCACGTGGTCCGCTACTGGAAGGGAGTGTTGGACTTCTTGTGGCGCATGTTACACGTGGACAGCGGGGACTTCAGCCCAGCCACAGCAGCCGGCCTAGCACGGCGCAAGCGGGTGGCCACCATCATCACCCGGATCAAGTGGTTATTCGCGGTAGTCGAGTCGCTTCAGCTCCGTCACGTGACAGGGGAGCCTGCTCTTAGCTGGGAGGTGATCTACGCGTACGTGGTGCGGCTATACCACACAGAACTGGAGGGCCAGGACGTGCCTCCGGTGTTTGACCAGTTTTGGGGGCCTATGGTGGCGCGGCTCACCGAGCTGCTGGATCAGGGTGTGAAGCCACATCTTCACGACGAGATGCATGAGCAGTTGAGGTGTGCAGCTCGCGGTCGGCTGAACCACTCGTGGATCCACGAGCTTGCCCAAGACTTCGGACTACCGGCGACCCGCAAGACCAAGTCCAAGCGTTGCCTCCTCTGCCATGGGACGGATCACTCCATGACCGATCACGGCAGCCGCCCCATCACCATTCCGTGCCCGCGCTGCGGGAACCTGCATGCCCTATCGGGTCCGTTGAAGACGGCCTGCCCGAAGTAGGGGCGCCCGGTGGGGCCCCGGTGGAGCTCCGGGTCCCTAGGGTTTCTTGGTCTGAGTTCTACGCTACCCTCCGATGACCGGGCTGGTGCGGTTCTATTCGTACTAGCTTCAGTTTTTGGAGACCAATGTGAGCGTGTCTTACGCGTGTGTGCCGCCACGGGTACCACACTCGGAGAGGCGCTAGTGGACCTGCCCCGGGAGTTGGGGGGTAGGAAGGATTGATAACCCGACTCCTTCGCATATCAAGTTGATGTGCCGGGAGGTGGCGGTGGCGGTGGGATTGCTCCCCCCGCGTGGCGAGGAGGCGCGGCTGGGTGACTTGCTAGACTTCCTGGCCAAGGATTGTGCGGTGGTGCGTCGGCGATACAAGCACACGCAGAGGTGGTACGTGGAAATGGGGCTATTGGACGGGGAGCCTCCCCTCCTCACTCTGTCAGTGCCGCCTCGGACAACCTGCGATTGGCACATATGGGCCTCGCGGCAGCCCACGGCAGGGGACGACTGCTTTGGGGTACGAGAGCTCGGGCGACGATTCAACCCCGAGAGGCTACTTGCACTTGACTTCATGCCGCTCGACATGCGGCAGTTGCTTGTCGAGGGCGTACGCTACGTATGGAGTGCTTGGCCCCCACACTGCACCTTCGCACGACCATGATTGCACGCCGTCGTCACCTCGCATTGCACTCTCCCCGGGGGGGAGTAAAACCCCCGAACACCCCTAGAGAGGTTGGATTTCTGTGGTTAACGGTCTAGCCCTGACTTGTGACTTTTCTATATGGCATAGTTGGGAGGGCCCAGAGACATCAACCGGCGCATACGGTACTTGTTGTAAACCGGCGCATACGGTACATGTTGTAAACAATTTCAATTTCAATTTCAATACCAAGCCTTGAAAAAAATATCGGACTAGCCGAGCGGGAGATCTTGACGACGGTGTACAAATACTATTTTTAAAAGCCCTCCGCACCGAGGCTTCCCTATATATGCTAATCACGCGGATCGCAGCCGCCGGACTCACCCCGCCAGGCACCCAACCGTGCAAGGCTTGACACTGTTGAACAACATTGTTTGATATGGTAATCAAGTTGCTACTCAACAATATTGATATCCAGTACGAGTGTTGCAGTGATAGGACAGCTGTGACTCAGCATATCTAGATGATAAGGCATTCAGCAATGCAATAGATATGGGTGCTGATAGTGGCAGGTTGTTGAGCGTTAGATATGATCTAAGGGCTCAGAATAGTGGTAGGCGTGTGCTCACCATGTGGTGGGCGTGTGTCATAAATGGGACGCGGACGGTGTCATGTGATTATTGAACCATGCAAACACAGTTAGTGTGGAAGATAACGTACGCAAACGTAGTTACAGTCACAGTCCCGCAAACGGAACAGTTAAGGCGACAACCAGCCTACATGCGTGGTGTCGGGACAACAGAAGTGTGAGAGCTGTAGCCTAGCGACAGCTCTGTACCGAGTCAAACAGTTTATCAGTATGTCCGATCTAGACATGTACTAATCATATCTAGAATAGCTTACAGTAGCTATCTGCAACTAATACGTATGCGGTATTACTTACAATACTCCCCCTGCAGGTAGCTACGGGATGAAGCGTTGCATTGGGTCTTGTCCTCCAATGATCGCACTTCGGTGTCTTGCAAGTGCATGTCTTGGGAGGAGTTTGGTGAGGATGGCAGCGTCGGCAAAGCCTGTGAGTTGGAGGCTGTGGTCCAGCCCCCCCCCCAACGTCAGGCGCATGTGAATGGTGCCATGAAGGGAGCGGAGGACCTTTTGCAGAGCGCGCCAATGTGTCTCTGTGGGTGAGGCTTGGGCGGAGCCAAGGATGCGCAAGACCGGGGAGACAGCGGGGCGCGTACAGACGGGGGCGTAGTGGGGGCTGCCCAAGAGACTGGGGTGGACGTCTGGGTCAAAGTCGGGGGTTGCGTGTGTCGGTCGCCCGATGACTATGGGGTCAACGGTGGGGCGACGACGGCCACGGGGGGTGTGGTCGCCACGCTTGGCTGGGGAAGAGTGATGTCCATGGAAGAGTAGAGGTGGGCCACCCGGAAATGGAGAGCGGCCAGCCATTGGGGACGGCGGGGCGTACGAATTCGGGTGGTCACGGGAGGGGGGGACGCCGTGAAAGGGCGCCTCCGGGATGAGAGGTATGGGGTGGTGAGGGACACATTCAACCGCGATGTGGTGATGGGAGGGGTCGCTGTGTAGGATAGAATCAGTGGTAGCAGCAGACATGGCTGACTGTGCGTCCTGTGGGGCGTAGCCATGCTGAGGATGCACAAGCAGGGGGAGGGTGTGCACTACGTGGCTGTCCCGAAAGTGTCCGAGGTGAGCATCGTGGCGGCGCTGAGTGACAGGGGGGTGCGGAATAGCACTCGCAGCAGCAGCAGCATCCTCGGCCGACTGCGAGTCGAAACGAGCTGTCAAGTGCGCCACTTGCGCAACGAGCACCACGAGAGGATCCGGGGGGTGTTCGAGGGGGAGGGTGTGCACGTGGTGGCCGTCCGGAAAGTGTGCGAGGCGAGCATCGTGGCGGCGCTGAGCGACAGGAGGGTGCGGATTAGCACCCGCAGCAGCAACAACATCCTCGGCCGACTGCGAGTCGAAACGAGCTGTCAAGCGCGCCACTTGCGCAAAGATCAGCGCGAGAGTATCCGGGGGGTGTTCGAGGGTGTGCACGTGGTGGCCGTCCGGGAAGTGTGCGAGGTGAGCATCGTGGCGGCGCTGAGCGACAGGGGGGTGCGATATAGCACCCGCAGCAGGAAGAGCAGCAATGGCGGCCGACCGCGAGTCGAGACACGCGTCAAGGCGCGTCAGTTGCACACGGAGCAACTCGAGAACACCCTGGGTAGTATGGACAGTGCTCTGCTGAGAGCCTGGGTCAGGGGAATCAACAGGTGCAACAGGCGGGTTTTTCTGCGCCATTTCGACAGAGGGCGAAAAAGAAAGAGTTGGATTAAAAAACAGGCAGCGGTAAAAACCGCTAGCCGGACTCGTGCCTAACAGCGGTATGCAAAGATACGGCCTGATGCCCGCCGACCCCTCGGCCTGTAGCCCCGGGGTGTCTCAGAGCACCTTCTCTGTATCCTCCACCCAGTGTGGGGCACAAGTCGAGGCCAAGGCCAGGACAGGTGGAGCGCTGCGCTGATGGCCTAGTCGGTAAGCTAATATGAAAATAAAAAAGGTAAGCTACGGCTAGCGTGCAACCTGTGGATGCGTATTCACCCGACAGTGCACCCCCCCGTTCTCCAGCTTGGACATGTGTGCACCCTGTCCACACACGACGAGTGCGTCGGTGTGGGTGGCTGGCTATCTCCGGCGGGTGGCTGACTTAAGAGGGTGGTGGCGGGTTTTAAAATCGCAGTTGATACTGGCGATACCGCCGACTACAAGTTGAAAGTATTAGGTGTCTATAGAAACTTGCCTTCTGCGGGAGAGCTGTCGATCGCAGCTCGCCGAACCAGGTTGTCGCGCGTGAGTGACGTGAGGCGGGGGCCCATAACCTATTGAACCATGCAAACACAGTTAGTGTGGAAGATAACGTACGCAAACGTAGTTACAGTCACAGTCCCGCAAACGGAACAGTTAAGGCGACAACCAGCCTACAGGCGTGGTGTCGGGACAACAGAAGTGTGAGAGCTGTAGCCTAGCGACAGCTCTGTACCGATTCAAACAGTTTATCGGTATGTCCGATCTAGACATGTACTAATCATATCTAGAATAGCTTACAGTAGCTATCTGCAACTAATACGTATGCGGTATTACTTACAACAGTGATAGACAAGGATGAGACACTGCTAAAGGTGACAGACCTTCAGCGTCTTGTAGAGTGTGTAATCATTCTGTTTTCACCCATCAACTTTGTCAGGTTATGACCCCTCCTTTTGCTCTCGGTTGGAGTCGACACGCTTGACCCGAACCGTTACCTTGAGCTTCTTTCCGGCGCGAGTCTTGGGCTTCTGTGGTGCTACACGATCTTCAGGTGTGGCTGGGTCGCAAAAGCGGTTGACTCTCTTTGTTGGGTGGTTTGCCTTCGAATTCGGGCTGGTAGCGACTTTCCTGCGTTGCTTGGAGCCTAGAAACCACCGAACTTTTCACTCGCTTGAACAACGCTTGTTCAGTCGCCTGTGCTTTGGATTTTCAGCATGCGCCTTCGTTATCCATATCATTGGATCCAATATCTGGGTATTTGGCGTCTTTCCTCGCGTCCTTGGGCTGTTTGAGTGCGAGTTGGTGAGACATCTTGCAATAGTGTACTATCACTTGTGTACGACGTCGTTCGATTGGCCTTCCAAGGCCATAGTCCGCCTGCCTACGTTGATCTGTGTCGGGAAGTACAGCTCGTTGGGATTTTCTCGCAGTCCTCGTCCATTTTCGCTCTCCTGGGTTTTTGGCTTTCAGTTGGTGAAGGATCCATGCTCAGTGTACTATCCATTTGTACGGCGAACCCCGACAGACCACCTGAAACCGGTTTCCGTCTGCTTTGGCTGTGTAGACTCCGGAAGTACAGCTCCGCCTTCGGTCGGCGCCTTTTTGCGTTCGATCTGAAGCTTCGTTCTGAAGGGACCTTGACCGTCCCCTTGAAGGCCTGCCGGGCAGTGGTTGGTGACAATTTTCCGTCGATTTTTTCGGTACTTTCCGAAGATGTCGAGATATAACACCCATGGATTATGTCAAACTTCCCAAGTTCAGTGGAGAACGGAGAGACTTTGATGTCTGGAAGAAGAGGTTTCGTGCTTTTGGATTGATGCAAAACTGGGCACCGGCTCTCCTCGAGAACGACGCCGCTACCGCGCAGCAACACTTCGACTTGTACTCTACTTTGATTGCGGCGCTGCCTGAGGACGATCTCTCAATTATCTAGAATGTCCATGAGGTTGACAAGAAATGCGGCCTCAAAGCGTGGACTGCGCTGGTGGACCACTATGAAGACGATGGCATCTACCGTCGGGCTGAGCGGCTGCAAGATATGGAGAAGGCCCAGGCAGACGATGAGACCAGTCTCCAGTATTTGAACCGGTTGGTCCGACTTCAACGCCAGCTAGCCCGTGTGGGGGAGGACGTTCACGACCGACGGGTCATCATGTACTTGGTGAAGGGTCTACGTCAAGAGTACCACTCCATCACAGACACATGGGGCGTCCACAGCCTCAGTATGGACGCCGTCAAGCGAGACCTTCGACAGAAGGGCATGCGTATTGCGAGTCGTGGCCGGACTGACAAAGTTGACGGGTGAAAACAGAATGATTACACACTCTACAAGACGCTGAAGGTCTGTCACCTTCAGCAGTGTCTCATCCTTGTATATCACAGGACACCGTCCGCGTCCCAATCATGACACGCGCTCACCACATGGTGAGCACACGCCTACCAATATTCTGAGCCCTTAGATCATATCTAACGCTCAGCAACCTGCCACTATCAGCACCCATATCTATTGCATTGCTGAATGCCTTATCATCTAGATATGCTGAGTCACAGCTGTCCTATCACTGCAACACTCGTACTGGATATCAATATTGCTGAGTAGCAACTTGATTACCATATCAAACAATGCTGTTCAACACTCCCCCTTGCTACTCGTGCAAACCCATGATCGCAGTGCACAACTTCTTGTGCCTTTCACTCACCAAAGGTTTGGTGAGCGCATCGGCAAGCATGTCCTATGTTGCACAATACTTGACCTCGATATCGCCGCCGCTCTCCACCTTCTCCCGACATAAGTGATTCCTCACATCCATGTGCTTGCTCCGGCCAGTTGTCATAATGTTCTTGCTGAGTGCAATGCAGCTCTGGTTGTCTTCATGGATATTGACAGCGGTGTCGGAGTCCTGGTGAAGCTCATGCATCAATTGCCTCAGAAACATCGCCTCTTGAGTAGCGCTGGTCAGCGCCATGTACTCTGCCTCCGCTGTGGATAGTGCCACGGTCTGCTGCCGCTGACTCTTCCAGCTCCGTTGAACAGCATTGTTTGATATGGTAATCAAGTTGCTACTCAGCAATATTGATATCCAGTACGAGTGTTGCAGTGATAGGACAGCTGTGACTCAGCATATCTATATGATAAGGCATTCAGCAATGCAATAGATATGGGTGCTGATAGTGGCAGGTTGTTGAGCGTTAGATATGATCTAAGGGCTCAGAATAGTGGTAGGCGTGTGCTCACCATTTTTATGGGACACTGTGCACATAGAGGGGGTGACTATTACATGGGTGGCAGGTCCCTGCCGCGTAGAACAATCATGACACGTTGGCGCCGATGTATGATGTCTCCCAAAAGCAAGGGCGGGAGGGCGGGGACAGCGAAAATGATGACTCCCTTGCGAGTCACTAGGTAGGAGCTAATATTTATAGCCCCAGCAGGGTGATTCATTCACCTACGCACATCGTGTGCGCAGAAATGCTCACTACTGCACTAAATACTACAGTACTTTACTGTTGACTATTAAGTACTACAAACTACTAAATCCCCTATCTTAATTATGAATATCCTAAATACCGGTACTAATTGGGCTTCAAGGAGGAGGGCGATGTTTCTTGGCGTGTCTTAGAAAAATCAGGTATGCTTTGGGCTACGCCCTCCGCAGACCCCACCTTTTATGGGACACTGTGCACATAGAGGGGGTGACTATTACATGGGTGGCAGGTCCCTGCCGCGTAGAACAATCATGACACGTTGGCGCCGAGGAGGCGCCTGCCGTGTATGATGTCTCCCATATGACTCCCATGTAGAGGTAGCAGCTGAGTCGAGCCACCAGTTATCAGAGCCCCGCGATGCATCGCAGAATGGTGGCTCGCGAAGTGTGGAAGTAGATTTGAACAGCATCCTTGCGGCACCGCCAATGACCAACATCCGCGATCAGCCTCTGAGAGCTGTAGGCGTCCCACAGCCATTGCGACAATGACTTGCGCCCCGAGTGCGAGGACACGCGAGAAATGTCGGTGGTGCGGCCCGTCGCATCCGGGAAGGCCCGCAAGAACGCAGCCCGGTACGCGGAGCCTAGGCAAGTGTACGCGCCAGCATTGAAGGTCGCAGGTCCCAGCGCCCGCGACCGAGGAGCGGACAGCAAATATCCCCTGGACGGTGGGCGGAAGCGCAGCAAATAATCCCGTAACAGATCCACGGGGCGAACTCCTAGAGAGCCGACACACTCAGGGATATAGGCGTTCGCGTCAATGCGGGAGTCCACGTTCTTGTCGACAAGCACCCGCAGGCCAATGTATTCGCCCCCGATGTCCAGATCCCGAGCTATGTAAACTTCGGAAGTAGGCAAAAACACTAGCTGCCCAGAAGCATCCACCTCATAGCAGACGCGAAGGTGCACAGCGGCCCGTCGTCGCAGGCAACCCAAGGTGCTGATCACCAAGGCCAACCGCCGATGGTGGCCAGAAGCGCAAGACAGATCAAAACCCGCTCGGAGGATGGCAGCAAACTCGGTCTTGGACAAACCGAGTCTACCGCGGCGACCGGTTTTCGCCAGTCGTCTGACCACCGCCATGACGTCCGCCACTGGAGCCTCACGGACGGCGTTAGGTAACGGCGCCCGCCCGACACGGGTCAAGGCGGAGCTTTGTCTCCGATGCCAGTCACTCACGGCCGAAAGGCGACCCGACACCGTGCCAGCATCCAGCCCACGGTCGTGCGTGCAGTGGTAGATGTAGCCTCGTAGCAACTCTGGAGCAGCAGGGAGTGGGGCCACCCCCCGCGCGTGACAGAAATCGGTAAAATCAGCTAGCCCTCCAGCGTAAGTGCGCTGAGACGAGACTCGTAGCCGACGAGCCTCCCAGTCCTCAGCGCCCCGAATCAACCGCACCCAGTCGGCACGGTGAGTTCCCAAGCCCGCGCCCCCAGGCGCAGGCATCCCCAACGCATGTGCTTCTACTCCCGCCAGTGCGCAATCCACACACACAAAGAGCTCAGGATGACCTGTGCAACTCCTTGCGGCGCAGCCCGGACACAACACCAGGTCGCATCCCGCGCAGGAATAAGAAGTCTGAAGCGGCCGATCCCCGCAAGCGCGGCAGCGAAGCGTGCCATGGGTGTGAGGTTGCAGGCCTGGCACATGAAGGGGGGAAGTACACAGCCACCACAGGCCAGTTAGTGGGGCCCAAGTCCACTCTGCTCCGTGGCAGAGGCAAAGCCCGAGAAGCCATGTGCCAAGCAGGAGCCGTGAATAGTCGTGAGCCCGCGTGCCAGTAGCCAACGACACAGCCCCCCCCCACAAAGCGCCACCAGGAAGCTGAGGTCCACACAGGGAGTATGAACACCGCAGCCGTGCGCTCTGGACAGCCGTGAAAGCAACGCCAAAAATGCCGCAGGATTGGCTCCGCCTCCGAAAAAGGAGGATTACACCACACAAGCAGCTCTGCCCAGTCATGCTCGAGACAAGAGTCAAGGGCGGACCAGAACCGGCAGCAAAACGCGTTGTGTCCAAGGGGGTCGGAACATGCGTCGACATCGAACGGACCGCACAGGGACGACAGCCTGCGGTACAGCCGCTCATCCATCATCCAGTCCCCCTCATCCCGGCGACCGGTAAGGCGCGAGATGCCGTCCGCGAGACGGTTCTGCACGCCAGGCAAGTGCCGTGCGATGGCCTCACACCCAAGCCCTCCTAGTAGGTCCAGTAAGGCCAGCACCACATCATTGAAATGCGGTACCATGGAGCCCCGTCGATTGATGGCACCCACCGATGCCTCCGAGTCCATCAAGAACAAAATACGGCGACCATGCAGAGCCACTGCCCACCTGCGCACCGCAAATAGGGGGATGTAGAGCTCCCGCAGGTTGGCAGAGTCCTGGTACCGCCCCGCGAGCTGCTCCGGCGTGAAGGAGTAGTGTATGCGGCGGTGCTCCCACCACGCCCCACCAGCCCAGCCACTGGCGTCCGTGGTGATGATTGCCACAGTGCCATCATACAGCCCTCTGCCCAAGTCCCGGGGCAGAATTGGCAACAACCGTGGTCCCCATAGACACGCTGCATCTTCAGCGTGCCACAAGAGGCGTCGCTGCCCCCCACCCGCAGATAGCACACCGTGCCACCACCGCAAGTCATCCACCGCCGCCTTATGTAAGACGCAGCGAACATCTGGAAGCCACGCCGCCGAACTGGGGAGATTCACATCGTAAACATCCCGAGCCACATAAAGCTCGCGCAGGCGCGCCTGCCCCAGCATAACCACATTGCAGCAGAATTGTAGCTTCCCCACCAAAGAAGCCCACTCCAGTCGTAGCGGGCTGTCCCCGACTGCATCAGCCCGAAGAAAAGCTTCGATGCGCGCTAGAAGCTTTGCGCATCGTGATGCAGAGAGCGTCATCACTCCCCTGACTGTGTCCAACTGTAGACCGGTCCACTCGCAAACCTCAGAGGGCCACGCGTTCTTGGAGTGCTTCACTGGAATGCCCAAGTCCCCCAGCACGCACAATACCGACCAGTATTGGAGGCGTTGTTGCCAAGCGGACATGACTGGATGGTGGCCAACCCCAAAATCATCCAGGTATCCCCCCAGCGCTCGAATATTGGCGGGAGTTCCCTCAGGAGAAGACGGGCGGCAGTAACGGAGTCCAAGACGCTGAACCACATCTAGCACGAAGCGTGCCCATCGCTGTTGAATCCCCGGAGCTTGCTTAAGTCCGAAAGGCATGAAGCGATATCGATAATACTCCCCTGTAGCTGGGTGTCGAAATCCCTGTACCTCACAGTCGCGTGCGAAGACAGGCCAAACGAGAAAGGCATCCGCGATGTCGAACTTGCTCACTGCCATGCCCCGCAGCAAGAGAGGCGCCACCACATGCACCATGTCCAGTTCGCAAAGCACCCGCACCATGTACTCGTTGACGCCAGAGCGCAGAGCGTCCATAACATTGCGCACCTTCAGCGGGTCCCACTTGACTATGCAGGCTATCGGATTTACCACCCACGGCGCGTAGTCCAGCGGGCCCTCGCACAGCCCCATCGCGATCAGACGGTCGAAATCCCCAGCCGCCAGCTCGGCGTGCTCGACGCAAGACTGATAGTTCTTCTTGGTGCACCGTGGGGGCCAAGCACTCCATACGTAGCGTACGCCCTCGACAAGCGACTGCCGCATGTCGAGCGGCATGAAGTCAAGTGCAAGTAGCCTCTCGGGGTTAAATCGTCGCCCGGCCTCTCGTACCCCAAAGCAGTCGTCCCCTGCCGTGGGCTGCCGCGAGGCCCATATGTGCCAATCGCAGGTTGTCCGAGGCGGCACTGACAGAGTGAGGAGGGGAGGCGCCCCGTCCAATAGCCCCATTTCCACGTACCACCTCTGCGTGTGCTTGTATCGCCGACGCACCACCGCACAATCCATGGCCAGGAAGTCTAACAAGTCACCCAGCAGCGCCTCCTCGCCACGCGGGGGGAGCAATCCCACCGCCACCGCCACCTCCCGGCACATCAACTTGATATGCGAAGGAGTCGGGTTATCAGTCCTTCCTACCCCCCACTCCCGGGGCAGGTCCACTAGCGCCTCTCCGAGTGTGGTACCCGTGGCGGCACACACGCGTAAGACACGCTCACATTGGTCTCCAAAAACTGAAGCTAGTACGAATAGAACCGCACCAGCCCGGTCATCGGAGGGTAGCGTAGAACTCAGACCAAGAAACCCTGGGGACCCGGAGCTCTCCACCGGGGCCCCACCGGGCGCCCCTACTTCGGGCAGGCCGTCTTCAACGGACCCGATAGGGCATGCAGTCCCGCAGCGCGGGCACGGAATGGTGATGGGGCGGCTGCCGTGATCGGTCATGGAGTGATCCGTCCCATGGCAGAGGAGGCAACGCTTGGACTTGGTCTTGCGGGTCGCCGGTAGTCCGAAGTCTTGGGCAAGCTCGTGGATCCACGAGTGGTTCAGCCGACCGCGAGCTGCACACCTCAATTGCTCCTGCATCTCGTCGTGAAGATGTGGCTTCACACCCTGATCCAGCAGCTCGGTGAGCCGCGCCACCATAGGCCCCCAAAGCTGGTCAAACACCGGAGGCACGTCCTGGCCCTCCAGGTTAGTGTGGTATAGCCGCACCACGTACGCGTAGATCACCTCCCAACTAAGAGCAGGCTCCCCTGTCACGTGACGGAGCTGAAGCGACTCGACTACCGCGAATAACCACTTGATCCGGGTGATGATGGTGGCCACCCGCTTGCGCCGTGCTAGGCCGGCTACTGTGGCTGGGCTGAAGTCCCCGCTGTCCACGTGTAACATGCGCCACAAGAAGTCCAACACTCCCTTCCAGTAGCGGACCACGTGGACATGCTGCGGCACGTCATCCACCGCCGGCTCCACATATCCCATGTTGACCCGAAACTTGCGAGACTCCCTCTCAGTGGAGAGCGCCATCAGGTCGAAGTGCATGGCGAACATGGAGTGAAGAAAGTGTTGACTATCTTGCGTACCACGGCCTTGTCCATCCGTGCCCTTGGGTCCGCTGAACTCCGCCAAGGGGACTTGGAAAGGTCCCGACAGGCCAGGGGGAAGAGAGGAGGGGAGATCCGCACCTGCCGGACGCGTGTCACGTCTGTCAGGCGTAGTCGATGGCGCTCTTGTACTCTGAAGAACACGAGCCATCTGAGACTGCATACTCGCCACGATCTCTGTTAGGGAGGCAATGCGGGCCTCAAGGCGGCTGTCTTGGCGGACCGTTACGCCCGGGCCGCCCCCTGTGACATTATTGGTGGTTGTGTCTGCATGCTCTCTGCCACGTCCGGCTTCACGAGTGGTGTCGGGCATAGCTCCGCTGCCCTTGTGCTCCGTACCCGCATCGCCACCACCACCTGATTCTTTGAGGCTCGAAGAAGGTACCCCATCAGGTGCGCCCGCAGAATTACCAGCCGTTGTGCCCGAAGGGACGCCAACTAGTCGGGGCAGCACGACGATCTCCGGCATCACGGGCTGCCCCTCTCGACTCGCGGCCCCAAGGAATAACGGAAGGTGATGCCTGCTGATGGCGCACCAACTGCACTGCCAATGTGCCTCCTCTGGAATGTCCCCCCCGCCATTTAGATCCATCGCGCATGAGCGGTTGAGGCAAGCCGTGCATGTGAGGCACGCCAAGTAGTCACCAGGGTCGGCGTGGTTGTCCGAGTCCTCGTGGCAGCCATAGCAAATAAACTCAGATGGATCCCCCGCAATGCCATCTTCGTTTCTGGCTAGCGACCACATGCCTTGAGTCTTGTGACGACGGTTCTGGCAGGTGAGTGCACCGCGCGCACGCGATTCACAACGTTGACCGGCCAGAGTGAAAGCCCCGCACTTCCCCTCGTCGGGCTCGAACATGGCGGCCAGCTTGTCCAGCTTGACACAATACGCCATCGCCTCATCATCCTCCATAGCGTCGAGTGCTTCGCGTCGGCTCAGCGCTCGCGCCAAAGTCAACAAAGTCGAGGAGCTCTTCCTCGACGGGTCCCGGCCGGCTGTAGCAATCAGTCGGTCCAACCACGTTTCGGACGCAAGAGAACCGTCATCCACGCCAGTCTCATTCACCATGGCCTCAAGCTCGGTAGGAGTGAACGGTGAAATCGCCATTAGAAAGAAGAGCGGGAAAAGGGAGAAAACTGCTCGAAGCGGGTTTGACACGGGTACGGGTACCGGAGACGGATGTTTCCTGTCGATGACGAGTACGGACCTGAAGATACGGGTATATGACGGATATATAATACGGGTAAGTGTACCGGAGAACA
The DNA here is from genome assembly GCA_026401115.1 of Tetraselmis chui. Lineage (NCBI taxonomy): Eukaryota > Viridiplantae > Chlorophyta > Chlorodendrophyceae > Chlorodendrales > Chlorodendraceae > Tetraselmis > Tetraselmis chui. The sequence continues at coordinate 140,022 of JAPMLY010000769.1, forward strand.
CTACCAAATGTTGTACGGGAAGTTGTACGTGTACTGTCGGTGTAGAGTACTGCGTCGGCTGCCGGTGGCGGCGCTGGCGGCGGCGGCTGACGAACAAAGTGGCGGCGCTGGCGGCGGTCTTGCTTGGCGTTTCGGTTGGACTCGGAGGTGCACAGGTGTCGAGCCGACGAGGGTCCCTAGGGTCCACGCCACAACAGAATCGTCAAAATATGTTGAAAAGCTTGCAAACACGTAGACGCGGCGTAGTAGAGCTGTGACGAGCCGTTTGGAGCTGTGTGAGTCAGCGGAAGTTGGAAGAACGGAGCCGAGAGCGGTACTGTACGGGTTTCGCCTACGGGTGGAGGCTGCTACGAAGCCGTTCGGTAGTCAAATGTAGCAAAACATGACTCGTTGGACTCGTTTGAGCAAGAGCTACACGGTGATATGCTTGGCTGAAGAATCGGAGTTGTTAGAAGGGGGGCTGGAACGCGGGATGTCTAGCAATCTTGCAGAACTCTAGTACTTGAAGCCAGAACAACGCCTTTCGGGCAGTTTCGAAGCCGGTAAAGGGTCAATTGTAGCAAATCAGGACTCGTTCGACTCGTCTTGGCAAGAGCTACACGACGGTGTGCCTTGCGGCCGAATCGGATGTGTTTCAAGTCAGGTTGAAAGTAGCAATCTGTAGCAATCTTGCAAAACTAAAGTTCTACGGAACGGGCCATAGCGCTACCAACGGGTAGGCACGGGCAAGGATAGTGTAACGACACGATATCGGGGTGCTGCAACAACGGTAGCAGGCTTGAGGAGGTGCTGAGCGACGGCTGCGGACCTTTGGGGCTGTAGCGTAGGCAAGTGCAGGGGAGTGTGGGCCAACGGGCGCGCACTTGTGCTGACAGCGAAAATGATGACTCCCTTGCGAGTCACTAGGTAGGAGCTAATATTTATAGCCCCAGCAGGGTGATTCATTCACCTACGCACATCGTGTGCGCAGAAATGCTCACTACTGCACTAAATACTACAGTACTTTACTGTTGACTATTAAGTACTGCAAACTACTAAATCCCCTATCTTAATTATGAATATCCTAAATACCGGTACTAATTGGGCTTCAAGGAGGAGGGCGATGTTTCTTGGCGTGTCTTAGAAAAATCAGGTATGCTTTGGGCTACGCCCTCCGCAGACCCCACCAAAAAGAAGCTCAAGGTAACGGTTCTAGTCAAGTGTGTCGACTCCAACCGAGAGCAAAAGGAGGGCCCATAACCTGACAAAGTTGATGGGTGAAAAGAGAATGATTACACACTCTACAAGACGCTGAAGGTCTGTCACCTTCAGCAGTGTCTCATCCTTGTCTATCACAGTACACCGTCCGCGTCCCAATCATGACACGCGCCCACCACATGGTGAGCACACGCCTACCACTATTCTGAGCCCTTAGATCATATCTAACGCTCAGCAACCTGCCACTATCAGCACCCATATCTATTGCATTGCTGAATGCCTTATCATCTAGATATGCTGAGTCACAGCTGTCCTATCACTGCAACACTCGTACTGGATATCAATATTGCTGAGTAGCAACTTGATTACCATATCAAACAATGCTGTTCAACACGGACTATGGCCTTGGAAGGCTAGTCGAACGACGTCGTACACAGGTGATAGTACACTATTGCAAGATGTCTCACCAACTCGCACTCAAACAGCCCAGCGACGCAAGGAAAGAGGCCAAATACCCAGATATTGGATCCAATAATATGAAAAACGAAGGCGCAGGCTGAAAATCCAAAGCACAGGCGACTGAACAAGCGTTGTTCAAGCGAGTGAAACGGTCGGTGGTTTCTAGGCTCCAAGCAACACAGGAAAGTCGCTACCAGCCCGAATTCGAAGGCAAACCACCCAACAAAGAGAGTCAACCGCTTTAGCGACCCAGCCACACCTGAAGATCGTGTAGCACAACAGAAGCCCAAGACTCGCGCAAAAAAGACGCTCAAGGTAACGGTTCTAGTCAAGTGTGTCGACTCCAACCGAGAGCAAAAGGAGGGCCCATAGCCTGACAAAGTTGATGGGTGAAAAGAGAATGATTACACACTCTACAAGACGTTGAAGGTCTGTCACCTTCAGCAGTGTCTCATCCTTGTCTATCACAGTACACCGTCCGCGTCCCAATCATGACACGCGCCCACCACATGGTGAGCACACGCCTACCACTATTCTGAGCCCTTAGATCATATCTAACGCTCAGCAACCTGCCACTATCAGCACCCATATCTATTGCATTGTTGAATGCCTTATCATCTAGATATGCTGAGTCACAGCTGTCCTATCACTACAACACTCGTACTGGGTATCAATATTGCTGAGTAGCAACTTGATTACCATATCAAACAATGCTGTTCAACAACACCCGATTGCGGATGTGCACCGCTGCCGCCATAGCCAACGCCCAATAGGACTTCGGCAGCCCAGCATGCCGAATCATAGACTTTGCCATCGGAACCAATGTAGCCCACTGCCGCTCGATCCGACCATGCTGCCAATGAGCGTAGGGGGCGGTGACCTCTAGGGCGATGTTGAACTCGTCCAATAAGCTCCGGAACGCAGCACCAAGAAATGGAGTGTCGTTGTCGAGCCGAAGCCGGCGAACTGTGTATCCCAGGGAGCGAATGGTGGTCAGCATCCGGCGGAACGAAGAGGTAATATTAAACCATGCAAACACAGTTAGTGTGGAAGATAACTTACGCAAACGTAGTTACAGTCACAGTCCCGCAAACGGAACAGTTACGGCGACAACCAGCCTACAGGCGTGGTGTCGGGACAACAGAAGTGAGAGAGCTGTAGCCTAGCGACAGCTCTGTACCGAGTCATTCAGTTTATCGGTATGTCCGATCTAGACATGTACTAATCTTATCTAGAGTAGCTTACAGTAGCTATCTGCAACTAATACGTATACGGTATTACTTACAACACTCCCCCTGAAGGTAGCTACGGGATGAAGCGTTGCATTGGGTCTTGTCCTCTGACAAAGTTGATGGGTGAAAACAGAATGATTACACACTCTACAAGACGCTGAAGGTCTGTCACCTTCAGAAGTGTCTGACAAAGTTGATGGGTGAAAACAGAATGATTACACACTCTACAAGACGCTGAAGGTCTGTCACCTTCAGCGGTGTCTCATCCTTGTCTATCACAGGACACCGTCCGCGTCCCAATCATGACACGCGCCCACCACATGGTGAGCACACGCCTACCACTATTCTGAGCCCTTAGATCATATCTAACGCTCAGCAACCTGCCACTATCAGCACCCATATCTATTGCATTGCTGAATGCCTTATCATCTAGATATGCTGAGTCACAGCTGTCCTATCACTGCAACACTCGTACTGGATATCAATATTGCTGAGTAGCAACTTGATTACCATATCAAACAATGCTGTTCAACACTCCCCCTTGCTACTCGTGCAAACCCATGATCGCAGTGCACAACGTCTTGTGCCTTTCACTCACCAAAGGTTTGGTGAGCGCATCGGCAAGCATGTCCTCTGTTGCACAATACTTGACCTCGATATCGCCGCTCTCCACCTTCTCCCGACAGAAGTGATACCTCACATCCATGTGCTTGCTCCGGCCAGTTGTCATAATGTTCTTGCTGAGTGCAATGCAGCTCTGGTTGTCTTCATGGATAGTGACAGCGGAGCCGGAGTCCTGGTGAAGCTCATGCATCAATTGCCTCAGAAACATCGCCTCTTGAGTAGCGCTGGTCAGCGCCATGTACTCTGCCTCCGCTGTGGATAGTGCCACAGTCTGCTGCCGCTGACTCTTCCAGCTCACTGCCGCACCATTCAGCATGAACACGTATCATGTGCGTGAGCGCCGCCCAGCCACATCGCTCGCATAATCTGAGTCCGACCAGCCTACCAACTCGGATGACCGCACGCTGCTTCCGTACACCAGTGATGCATCAGCGGTGCCTTTGAGATACCGAAGCACTCGCTTGGCCTGCTCCCAATGCACGTGGCAAGGATTGGCCATGTATCGGCTGAGATGACTGACAGCCATGGTGATGTCTGGTCGGGTGCTCACAGAGGCGTACAACAGGCTTCCAATCAGGCTATGATAGGGCACCGACGTTGGAGGCAGCTGCGTGACGGATGTCTCGTCCCCGCACTTGCCCACAGCATCTACCGCCATTGGTGAGCTCACTGGCTTGCAGTCCATCATGTTGAAGCGCTCCAGCATGTCGAGCACGTACTGGCGCTGGCCAAGCCTGATGATGCCGGTGCCACGATCCCGCTCCACCGTCATGCCGAGCAGCCACGAGACTGGACCAAGGTCTTGCACGTTGAACCTGCTGCCAAATGCAACCTTGAACTCCGGTATGAATCGGCCCGCTGCTCCGGCAATGATGTTGTCGTCCACATACAGAGCCAGGATGTACAATTGGCCTCCTTTCTGGTAGATGAAAATACACGGATCCACTTTGGACTGGCAGAAGACATACTCCTCTAGCCATGCAGTGATAGTCTTGTTCCAGTTTTTGGGAGCTTGCTTTAGGCCGTAGAGGGCCTTTTGCAGCAGACACACAAGCTCTGTCCCTTTGTTGTCAGTACTCCGGAAGCCTTCACGTTGTCGCATGTATATCTCCTCGTCGATGTTGGCCTCCAGGAATGCTGTCACTACATCCAGCTGCTCCACCTCCCAGTCATGGAAAGCAGCTAACGCTAGTACGACGCGGATAGAGATCACCCGCACAGTAGGAGCAAAGGTCTCGTGATAATCCACGCCATGCTCTTGAGTGAAACCACGCGCCACTAGTCCGGCCTTATACCTTGCGATATTACCATCAGAGTCGCGCTTCAGCTTGAACACCCACTTGGAGTCCACTAGCTTTCTACCGGCAGGACGAGGAACCAACTTCCAGGTGTTGCGCTATACAAGTGAGTCATACTCAGTCTTGATGGCTGCTTCCCACTCCGTGGCTTGAGGACCTCGTAGCGCTTGTTTATACGACGTAGGCTCGTGCACGACATTGCTTGGATTGATAGCTGCGGTGTTGCCAACAACCCACCACTGACCCGGAGGACGCCTCGTCCGAAGGTTATACCTTTGTGCAGTTCCAGGCTGCTCCGCTGGTGCTGTCTCCCCCAAATTCACATCCGGCTCGTCCTCAATCGACTGAGAACTGATATCGCCCAACGTATGCTGCTGTGTCTCCCCTACGGAAGTGCTAGGCTCCCCCTTCGCCACTTCTGGCACCTCACGTGGAGCCTCATCCACCGGCGGTGTCTCCCCACGAGTGTACCGGGCTTCTCCCTAGCCGCCTCATCAGAGGTGCTGTCATCACCAGCCTCGGCATCCAGCATCTCACGTGCGGGACAGCTCTCCCTCATGGAGATGATAGCACTCTCGTCAAACACCACATTGCGGCTGCTCACCACACGTCGGGTGGTGGGGTTGTACACCAGCCAGGCAGGGGACTCGGGTGCGTAGCCCACAAACACGCCTTTCCATGCACGATCGTCCAGTTTGCGGCGCTGCGACTTGTCCACGTGGACATAAGCCGGGCAGCCAAACACCCCCATGGAACTCAAGTCAGCCGGTCGACCCGTAGCAAGTTGATATGGAACGCCACCAGCTCCACTGTTGCACACCCGATTGCGGATATGCACCGCGGAGCGTCATAGCCAACGCCCAATAGGACTTCGGCAGCCCAGCATGCCGAATCATAGACTGTGCCATCGGAACCAATGTGCCCCACTGCCGCTCGATCCGACCATGCTGCCAATGAGCGTAGGGGGCGGTGACCTCTAGGGCGATGTTGAACTCGTCCAATAAGCTCCGGAACGCAGCACCAAGAAACACAGTGTCGTTGTCGACCCGAAGCCGGCGAACTGTGTACCCCAGGGATCGAATGGTGGTCAGCATCCGGCGGAACGAAGAGGTAGCCTCGTCCTTGGAGCGCAAGGTATCATGCAGCACGAAGCGGCTGCGGAAGTCAAATGCGCCGAAGCTGTAGCGCCTCCCACCCAAGGATGGAACACTCATCGGGCCACAAAAATCCACACCAATCACCTCAAACAGTCCTACATCTCGGTCCGCAAGAGCACGAGGAATATTGCGGACTTGAGACTTACACACAGCGCAGGTCTCACAGAATTCCAACTTCTCGTGTGATGCATAGCCCAAGCCTTCCACATGACCTGTTAATAGCTCGTCCAACTGAGGCTCCCCAATGTGACCGAGTCGGGAATGCCACAGCCGCTTCCCCGATGACGCCGTGGCCGCCGAAGCCGTAGCACGCGCTGGAAGAGCAACCGTCGCAGGCAACCAGATCAATCCGTGGGCTCGCTCCATGGGAATCTTAACACCACCACCATGAGCTGCGTGAAACTGAAGATGGTCCATAGGATCCGCCAACAACACGCTATGACCATGCTGCCGCGCCTAAGCGAGGCTAAACAACCGATGATATGTCCAGGACGCACGACGGGACAGCTCGGGAACGTGAAGCACATGGCGCAAGGTGGCAGGAATCTTCGTACCGTCTGCAGCCGGCACAGTGATGCGGACAGTGCCAACGCCCACAGCAAAAGCACTGATGCCCTTCACCCACAGCCGGTCGGACAGCGCACGATAGTTCACGAAGTCATCACGTTTGCTGGTCGTATGGTGGCTGGCTCTACTGTCGGCTAGCCACATCCAAGTCTCCCCCTCATTCATCACCATGGCTCGTGCTTCACTGAACGACCTAGCAGGATTGGCAGTGATGTCTACCCCCGCAGGGAAAGCCACGGGAGACTCAAGACTCGCAGAATTGCCACTAGCACGCCTGTCAGGGCAAATTGAAATTGTTTACAACAATACCAGTAAGAACCGGCTGTCGTCTATGGGCCCCCCCTTTTGCTATGCCATACATGACTTAGAAGCGTGAGGTAGACCGTTAACCACTAATCCCAACCTCTCCAATGGCAGTAACAGCGTAATGATCTTGTAATCAAGAAAAACAGATCTAAAAATAAATCCACTTGTCGAGAAATGCAAAACTAAACTGCTGCTCGACCTTCACGATGCTCCCGCCGAACCGGGGTGTCGACCGGCCTAGGCCGGTCGGCGTTCGGGAGGGACGACGGGCCAGCCTAATCTAGCTCCCGCGTGACTTCGGTCTTGCCGAAGGTAGGAGGGGAAAGGCTGGCAAAAAACCCCTCCTCGCGCGGTCGCTCGTCGATCCCGCCGCTCCATCCCGAAAACCCCGCCCCAAGGTCTTGCCGCGTCCACCGACGCGGCGGTCCTCCGTGTCGAGGTCCCCCACCACCTCGAGGACAGGTGGGGGGGACCGAGACACACAGACATAGAAAAAACTAGCGCTCTTGCCTCCGCGCCTGAATTTTCCCCGCTCATTTCCCCGGTTTTTTCTCTGTCTGGTACCCGGGTACCTGTCGGTTAGTCCGGCATGTGGCCGTGAAATTGAAATTGAAAGTGTTTACAACATGTACCGTATGCGCCGGTTTTTCACCAAAAAGCCGGATGCGTCGGCTGCTGTCTCTGGGCCCTCCCAACTATGCCATACAGGGAACTTACAAGTCAGGGCTAGACCGTGAACCACCTATGTCCAACCTCTCCAAGTGTGGTCGAGGGTTTTACTCCCCCCCGGGGAGGGTCTGAAGCGGGTTAAAGGTGGTGTGCATGAATGGCTTGGGGAGGTGCGTTATGCGGAGGCTCGGCGAGTGGTCGTGCGTGATTTGGTGCGGTAGACAAGGAGGAGATAATGCAGCCATTGGACGGTGTGTGCATGGAGTGTGGAAATGCTGCGAGATGTGTCGAGTCGTGCTTTGGTGATGAGTTTGTCGGGAGGGTCGGTGCGGAGGGTGAGGAGAGAGGTGAGACTTGCGATGGTGGATGAGTGCGGTGTGCCCGTGCGGCTCATGACTATGGGTGGGATGTCGACTTCGGTACCTGGCAAGTGGTTTCGGATGGCATTTGCGAGGGGTGTGTATTTGTCCCTAATCAAGCGGGCTGTGTGTGAGAGGTTGTGGTCGGTGCAGTACTTCCACTCCCCTATCTGGATTTTCCTGATAAGTCAAGAGGGGTGTAGGTGGGGGTGGGGCGGGTGAAAGACTTGATGGGTTTGTTACCGAAGTCTGCAGTGATAGTCTCCCAGCGACCTCCGTTGTGGCGTTCCAGGAGGGATAGTAGGAGTTGTAGCGCGCTGTTGTGACGGTCCTGTCTTAGGCCAGACATGGATGGGCAGTTACCGGCCATGTGGCCGTTGCTGGTGAATTGTCCACACATGGGACATCGCATGGTGGGGTTGTGTGTGAGGAGGCGGGTGTTGTGGACGCCCCATATGAATTCTTGTTTGTGGGTGAATTGGGTGTTGGTGAGTGTTGTGAGTTTTTTGTGGAAGGTGAAGTCGGCGCCGTCTGCCGCGGCGCGGGCGAGGAGGGCGCCGTGTTTGGATGTTTGTGAGAGGGGTGTAAGTGTGTGCTTGCAGCTGTGGGTGTGTGCGTCGGCTTTGAGGTTTGTGTATATGTAGGGTATGGGTTCCCCTTGAGTCTGTGGTATGAGGGTGTAAGGCCAGGTCCAGTGACCAATGGACACGTCCGAGCCTGTGTTGTATGTGGTGTTTGGTGGTTGACCATCTGCTACTTGGTTAGCGAGTGCGTCTGCGAGGTCGTTGCCGAGTGAGTGGTTGTGTGCTTTAATTTTGCCGAGATGTGTGCGGATGCCTGCGTCGCAGCGGGTTATGATGGTGCGTGTGATGGAGAGGAGTGTGTCGCGGTGGATGTTGTGCCTATAAGCGGAGGGGCAGTTAAGGTATCCTTGTATGAGACGGAGGGAGCACGCACTGTCAGTTAGGAGGTGGGTATGGCCTAGTTGGAGGCCTATGTCAATGCCAGCTAGTTCGGCTCGATTGATAGTATGGGAGGGAGGGGTAGAGGTCACCAGGATTTTGATGTTGGTGTCCGAGGCTGGGTGGGTGGCTGCCGCCCCGAGAGGGGAGCTGCCTCCTTTTTTCGAGCCGTCTGTGTATACGAAGTCCTGCCAGTTCCAAGCAAGAGTTCCTCTGGTGGGGGAGTATGTTAGTCGTGTGCGTTCTTGGAGGGGGTAGGTAAGGGGGTGAGTGGGGTTGGGGGGGAAATGGTATATGCCTGCGGAGTGAGGTGAGTAGGAGTCGGTGAGGTGTGGAGGTGGGATGGTGATGGTGGGGCGTGGGAGGTGTGTGTCGTATATAGACTCGAGGGTGTTGTGGAGTGCGGTCATGGCTGTGTGTGAGGGTAGGGTGGGGAGTGCGAGGGAGTTAGCGACGAGGTAGATGTCGACCATCCAGCGTGTGCCGAAAGGGGTAGGGGTGGGGTGGCCTGTGTGTTGGTCGGGGGGTAAGAAGGTGTTCGCGTCGTTGGGGAGGGTGTATAGGTGATGTGTGTATGGGGAGTTGATATATTTGGAGTGGCGGTACGGTGTGTGTTCCCAACGGGGGAGTATGAGGATGGTAGCGCTGGGGGTGTGTGAGGCTGTGAGGTGTGCGCTGGTGATTGCATGTTCCATGGCTCGGCGCATGCATTCGTGGTCGTATTCGGGGTTGGCGATGTTGGTGCCTTGCCATGTGTGTGGGGCATTACTACCGCTGGATGAGAAGACTATGTCTTCGGGGTAGAGTGAGTGGTAGGTGTGCGAGTGGAGTGATTTATTGAGGGGGTCTGAGTAGAGTTCTGTCTGGATGTGGAATGTGTGACGGAGGGCCGAGAGGGGGTCCTCTCTGGTGGCCCATATGTTGCGGGTGGTGGTGGCGGGTGACTTCGGTCTTGCCGAAGGTAGGAGGGGAAAGGCTGGCAAAAAACCCCTCCTCGCGCGGTCGCTCGTCGATCCCGCCGCTCCATCCCGAAAACCCCGCCCCAAGGTCTTGCCGCGTCCATCGACGCGGCGGTCCTCCGTGTCGAGGTCCCCCATCACCTCGAGGACAGGTGGGGGGGACCGAGACACACATACATAGAAAAAACTAGCGCTCTTGCCTCCGGGCCTGAATTTTCCCCGCTCATTTCCCCGGTTTTTTCTCTGTCTGGTACCCGGGTACCTGTCGGTTAGTCCGGCATGTGGCCGTACCCTACCCCCTCTGATCGCGCGTCCACCGAGCAGCCTTTTCTTGAGCGGGGGCCTCCGCGCTCACCCGGGCCCACGCTCAAGGACCCCTAGGAGTATGAAGGTCTGTCGGGGTAGTGGGTGTCGAAGAGGGGGGGGGGGAGGTCACCGTAGCCGGATCCGGTGGGCCGCGGGCGCCCGGAATTAAACAAAACCCTCCGTGCCGGGTTTTCTGGCGGCGCCGACCCAAAGGGTCGTCGCCGCCAGATCGTGTCGCTCCTCCCGTCGCGACCGTCCTCCTTGCCGTCCCAGCTGACTCCTCCCCCCGGGAGATGACGCTGGACGACGTAGCGGCGCGCTAGTGAGCGCCCTTCCATGGTGCTGCTCCCCAACTAGCTCGACGCCGGGTACGGACATTGTTTTGTATCCGACAAAAGCCCTCCGTACAGGGCCTTCCGGCGGCGGCTGATCCTGAGGATCACCGCCGCCTCATATAGCCTCTCCTCCGTCTGCGACTAGCCAGCGGCCTGTGCCATGTCTTGCCTCACCCCTCGGCAAGGTTCGACCGGCACAGGGTTGGTCGACGGCTAGCGAGCGCCCTGTCCTGGCGCTGCTTCCCGGCCGGCCACCACCAGCTCCAACACCCGCCTCCCACCGCTGATCCGGCCGTACCCTCCTCGCCATCAAACGCTGCCGTAGTACTGGCCCTAACCCTCAAAGTAAGGCAGTATCTAGGAGTATCTGTACGCGAAAAAACATATCGGACGGGCCGAGCGGGGGATCTTGGCGCCGGTAGTGCACAGAAATTATTTTATTCAAAAGCCCTCTGTACATGGCTTTCCCGACAGCTGCTAATCCCACGGATCGACCTGTCGGCCCTCTTAGCCCCCTACCGTGCCAGGCCTGGCACGGCTACGGGGTTTCCAGCGCCCACCACGGGGAGGTGAGGGGATGCCGACGGGCCTGCGAGCGCACCCCCCTCCGGGGTCGCCGCCGCTGCGCCGCCGGCGGGCGTCCTGTCAGGGCACTCAGACCGGCGATGGCCCTTCTTGCCGCAACCGAAACAAATGCCGCGGAAGGGTCGGACTCCGCCAGCTCCCACAGCCACACCACGTGAGTTCCCAGGGCCATGCATGGATTTTAGCTGCTCATGAAGATCATGGACCTGGCGCTTCAAGGATTCAGCAGAGGTGTCACCGGAAAAGGCCGGAAAAGCTGCAGGGGGCGGCGCCTCCGTCTGAGTCCGGCCACGACTCTCAATACGCATGCCCTTCTGTCGAAGATCTCGCTTGACGGCGTCCATACTGAGGCTGTGGACGTCCCATGTGTCTGTGATGGAGTGGTACTCTTGACGTAGACCCTTCACCAAGTACATGATGACCCGTCGGTCGTGAACGTCCTCCCCCACACGGGCTAGCTGGCGCTGAAGTCGGACCAACCGGTTCAAATATTGGAGACTGGTCTCATCGTTTGCCTGGGCCTTCTCCATATCTTGTAGCAGCTCAGCGAGACGGTAGATGCCATCGTCTTCATAGTGGTCCACTAGCGCAGTCCACGCCTTGAGGCTGCAGTTCTCGTTAACTTCATGGACATTCTCAATAATTGAGAGATCGTCCTCAGGCAGCGCCAGAATCAAAGTAGAGTACAAGTCGAGGTGTTGCTGCGCGGTAGCGGCGTCGTTCTCGAGGAGAGCCGGTGCCCAGCTCTGCATCAATCCAAAGGCACGAAACCTCTTCTTCCAGACATCAAAGTCTCTCCTTTCTCCACTGAACTTGGGAAGTTTGACAGAATCCATGGGTATTATATCTCGACAGCTCCGGAAAGGGCCGAAAAAATCGACGGAAAATAGTCACCAACCACTGCCCGGCAGGCCTTCAAGGGGACGGTCAAGGTCCGGTCAACGGAGCTTCAGAACGAGCACGACAAGGCGCCGACCGAAGGCGGAGCTGTACTTCCGGAGTCTACATAGCCAAAGCAGACGGAAACCGGTTTCATGAGGTCTGTCGGGGTTCGTCGTACAAATGGATAGTACACTGAGCATGGATCCTTCACCAACAAAAAGCCAAAAACCCATGGGAGCGAAAATGGACGAGGACTGCGAGAAAATCCCAACGAGCTGTACTTCCCGACTCAGAACAACGTAGGCAGGCGGACTATGGCCTTGGAAGGCTAGTCGAACGACGTCGTACACAGGTGATAGTACACTATTGCAAGATGTCTCACCAACTCGCACTCAAACAGCCCAGCGACGCAAGGAAAGAGGCCAAGTACCCAGATATTGGATCCAATAATATGAAAAACGAAGGCGCAGGCTGAAAATCCAAAGCACAGGCGACTGAACAAGCGTTGTTCAAGCGAGTGAAACGGTCGGTGGTTTCTAGGCTCCAAGCAACACAGGAAAGTCGCTACCAGCCCGAATTCGAAGGCAAACCACCCAACAAAGAGAGTCAACCGCTTTAGCGACCCAGCCACACCTGAAGATCGTGTAGCACAACAGAAGCCCAAGACTCGCGCAAAAAAGAAGCTCAAGGTAACGGTTCTAGTCAAGTGTGTCGACTCCCACCGAGGGAAAAGGAGGGCCCATAACCTGACAAAGTTGACGGGTGAAAACCGAATGATTACACACTCTACAAGATGCTGAAGGTCTTTCACCTTCAGCAGTGTCTCATCCTTGTCTATCACAGGACACCGTGCGCGTCCCAATCATGACACGCGCCCACCACATGGTGAGCACACGCCTACCACTATTCTGAGCCCTTAGATCATATCTAACGCTCAGCAACCTGCCACTATCAGCACCCATATCTATTGCATTGCTGAATGCCTTATCATCTAGATATGCTGAGTCACAGCTGTCCTATCACTGCAACACTCGTACTGGATATCAATATTGCTGAGTAGCAACTTGATTACCATATCAAACAATGCTGTTCAACAGAGGCCCTCCGCTCCGTGCTTAGAAGAGAGAATACTCATGATGGTCTGGTAGCACCGGGTGACGACCTTCGTGTGAAGGAAGAGGTCCACAGAAATATCGTCGAAGTGCTTCGTGATGCAGTTAGCTATTCCCGTCTCGATCTTGCGAAGAGCGGCACCGGAAAGAATTCTCTTCACTTTTAAATGCGGTAGATGCTTCCTCAAAAACTCCCCGAGCACTTTCGAAGGATACGCTGACTTACCCTCGTTGACTGTCGACTCATCACCCTCCTCCTCGGTTGCGTTGCTCTTCGTCTAGTCGTCGCCAAAGTTGGCAGAGAAGAACTGCGCCATGTTGTCGACATCCTTCACGATCGTCCACCGACTCGGATTGTCGAAGTTGATATTACGCCCCGAACCGTATGGGCAGAAGCAACGTGCTCTTGAAGCTCCTTCAAGCTCTTCCGGGCTTCTTCCATAGCGTGGCTGGTGGTCATGATTGTCTCCGACAACTGTCGAGCCTCGGCGGCGACTAACTGGACGGCAACCTCTCTCCCCTCAAGCAGCGAAGATTGCACATGCTCGTGCAGTTTCTTCTCCTCCCTCAGCTGATAGCTCTCCCGTGCAATTTGCCCCTTCAATTTAGACCTTTCGCCCTTAAGGCTGGCATTCTCGGCCTCGAGGGCCTCCATCTTCGACATCAACTTCATGTTATCCGCCATCAACATCTGCTAGATGGGGGCTGCGGTACGAGCTGCTCCTAAGGGGGGCGCCGAGACTCCTGGGTCGACATCGCGACTGGTCGCGGTTTGCGCCAGCCACTGCATCATCCCAATTGTCGCACCGTTACGGCCAATCAAAGTTGAGGGGGCGATAAGGAATGTTTACACTCGGTGAGTGACACTGCATGTCATCTCACCCTCAGCAAGTGCCTAGCACTTGCCTATCACAGGACACGCACTCACCTTGTGGTGAGCACACGCCAACATATATTCTGAGCCTTTAGATGATACCTAACGCTCAGCAACTTGCCACCATCAGCAACCTAATCCTCTCTATTGTTGATTGGCTTATCATCTTATTGTGCTGAGTCACAGCCGTACTATCACGATGCTACTCGACCAACATTGCTGTGTAGCAACTTGATTACCACACAAAACCATGTCTCGTAACACTCCCCCTTGCTACGCAGGCAATCCCATGATGGCATAGCACAACTTGCCATGCCTTGCACTCACTAATGGCTTGGTAAGCACATCTGCAAGCATGTTCTCCGTCGCACAATATTGCACCTCGATGTCTCCGCTCTCCACCTTCTCCCGACGGAAGTGGCACCTCACGTCCATGTGCTTGCTGCGTCCGGTCGTCATGCTATTCTTGCTCGGTGCAATACAACTCTGATTGTCCTCGTGAATAGTGATGGGAGACCCGGAGTCTTGGTGAAACTCGTGGAGTAGTTGCTTCAAAAACATCGCCTCCTGAGTGGCCGCAGTCAGCGCCATATACTCTGCCTCCGCTGTCGACAACGCCACAGTTTGTTGCCGCTGACTTTTCCAACTCACCGCTGCACCGTTGAGCATGAACACATACCCCGTACGAGAGCGCCGCTCGCCAATATCACTCGCGTAGTCAGAATCTGACTATCCTACCACCTTTGATGAGGGTGCGCCACCGTACATCAAAACCGACTCTGCGGTCCCCTTGAGGTAGCGGAGCACCCTCTTGGCTTGCTCCCAATGTGACTGAGAGGGATCGGACATGTACCAACTAAGGTGGCTAACAGCCATGGTGATGTCGGGCCGTGTGCTTACGGAAGCGTACAACAAGCTGCCGATCAAGCTTTGGTACGGCACTAGACCGGGAGGCAACCTTGATGTCGACGTCTCCACACAATTGCTCAGAGCATCGACCGCCATAGGTGAGCCCACTGGCTTGCAGCCCATCATGTTGAAGCGCTCCAACATATCTAAGACGTATTGCTGTTGTCCAATCTTGATGGTGCGGCTGCCACGATCACGCTCGACTGTCATGCCAAGCAACCAAGACACTGGACCGAGGTCTTGCACGTCGAACCTTTCGCCGAAAGCCGACTTGAACTCAACGATGAAGCTACCCGCTGGTCCGACGATGATGCTGTCGTCCACGTACAACGCCAAGACATAAAGCTCACCCTCCTTGATGAAGACGTAAATGCCGGGATCCACCTTGGATTGGGTAAAGCCATACTCCTCTAGCCATGCTGTGATGGTCTTATTCCAATTCCTTGGAGCTTGCTTGAGGCCATACAATGATTTCTTCAACAAGCACACTCGCTCCTCGCCATTGATGTCGAAGTGACGGAATCCTTCCGGCTGCCTCATGTAGATTTCCTCCTCGATATCGGCCTCCAAGAATGCCGTCACCACATCAAGTTGCTCCACCTCCCAATCATTATAAGCAGCAAGCGCGAGCAACGTTCGAATAGAAATCACCCTCACTGTGGGAGCGAAGGTCTCGTGGTAGTCCACACCCTTCTCCTGAGTAAACCCGCGAGCCACAAGTCTTGCTTATTACCGTGTTATCTGTCCATTGGCATCGCGCTTCAGCTTGAACACCCACTTGGAATCTACGAGTTTGCGACCGGCAGGACATGGGACCAATGTCCAGGTTTTCCGAGATACAAGTGAGTCGTACTCGCTCTTGATAGCTGCCTCCCACTCCCCCGATTGGGGACTCCTCAGCGCTTGCTTGTATGACACCGGCTCTTGAACCGTCGGGCTGCTGGCTGACTTAATAGCCGCGGTGCTTCCCGTAGTCCATCCATCTCCCGAAGCGCCCGCTGAACGGTGATTATACCTTGGACTGGGTACGCATTGCTGTGGTGCAGCAGTGGTTCGAAGATTATACCTTGGCCGTGGAGTCTCCCCCGAATGCATGTCCCGTTCATCTTCCATCGACCCGGAATGCTGCAGCGACTCCCGTAGCGGCGACTCCCCCGAAGGTGTATCCCGTTCTTCGCTACACATGGTGCGCGGGATGCTGTCCTCTTCATCATTAGTGCGTTGCTCCGCATTGCTCTCCCCCATGGAGAGGACTGCAGCCTCATCGAACACCACGTTACGGTTGCTCACCACCCGACGAGTAGCAGGATTGTACACCAACCACGCAGGTGATTCGGAAGCATAGCCCACAAAGACACCCTTCCACGCGCGATCGTCAAGTTTGCGGCGTTGAGACTTGTCAACGTGGACATAGGCCGGACAGCCGAAGACCCGCATGGAGCTCCAATCAGCTCGTCTACCGGTCGCCAAGGTGAAAGGTACACCACCGGCTCCGCTACTATGCACACGACTGCGGACATGTACCGCAGCGGCCATCACTAGAGCCCAATACGATTTAGGCAGCGCGGCTTGCCGGATCATTGACTGCGCCATCGGGACCAATGTCCCCCACTGCCGCTCAATCCGGCCATGTTGCCAATGCGCGTAAGGGGCAGTGATCTCCACAGCGATGTTGAACTCATCCAAGAGGTTTCGGAATTCAGCACCTAAGAACACTGTGTGATTGTCCAGCCGAAGACGACGAACCGTGTGCCCAAGAGAACGGATGGTAGTCAACATACGACGGAACGAGGCGGGAGCCTCATCCTTGGAGCGGACCGCATCATGCAGCATGAAAAGGCTCCGGAAATCAACCGCACACAAGCTGTACCGCCGTCCTCCCAAGGATGGAACACTCATAGGCCCGCAAAGGTCTAAGCCGAGGACCTCAAAGACACCAACGTTCCGGTCAGCCGGCTCTCGAGAGATACGGCGGACGTGCGACTTACACACAGCACACGTCTCACAGAAGCCCAACTTCTCCGACGCAGAAAACGTCACACCCTCCACTTGAGTGGCCAAGAGCCCGTCCAATTGCGACGCGCCAAGGTGACCGAGTCGGGAATGCCACAACCGTTTTTCCACATGCGCAGTGGCGACCGAAGCGGTAGGATTCGACGAAGCAACCCGCGCCGGCAACCACACCAACAAATGCGCGCGCTCCAACGGAACCACCACGCCACCACCATGACCGGCATGAAGACGAAGGTGGTCCACGGGATCAGCTAACACCACAGAATGACCTTGTCGCCGAGCTTGGGTGAGGCTGAAAAGCCGATGGTAAGACCACGACGCACGACGGGATAGCTCAGGAACGTGGAGCACATTCTTTAGCGTGGCAGGAATCTCCTCTCCATCTTCAGCCTTCACAATGATGCGGACCGAGCCCACTCCAACAGCGCGGGCGCTGATACCCTTCACCCAAAGCCGGTCTGTGAGCGCTCGATACTCACAAAAGTCACGGCGCACACTAGTCATGTGATGGCTAGCGCCGCTGTCGGCCAACCACATCCACGTTTCCCCATCGCGCTCGAACATGTGTCGAGCCTCGGAGAATGGCCTCGCAGGGGTGGCTGTCACGTCCATGACCGCCGGAAAAGCAACCGGGGAGTCCACGTGCGCAGAGTTACCTCCGGTGTTATTGACGGGGCACTCGGACCTGCGATGGCCCTTCTTACCACAGCCATAGCAAACACCACGAAAAATTCTCGCTCCGCCTCTGCCATATGAGGTACGACGAGTAGTCGCAGCTCCTTGAAGAGATTTCAGTTGGTCTTGGAGCTCGGAGACTTGCCGTTTCAAAAGTTCAGTCGTTGAGTCATCATGAGACGCTGCAAAAACCGTAGGCGTTGGGGGCTCCGTTGTATGTGATTGCGCACGACTTTCGATGCGCATGCCCTTTTGACGAAGATCACGCTTGACGGTATCCATGTTGAGGTCGTGTACGTCCCACGTGTCGGTGATGGAGTGGTATTCGCTGCGCAGGCCCTTCACCAAATACATGATGATACGCCGGTCGTGGACGACGTCCCCAACTCGGGCAAGCTGTCGTTGCAGTCGAACTAACCGGTTCATGTATTGAATGCCGCTCTCGCCGTCCGCTTGCGGCGTCTCTAAGTCCTGCAATAGTTCCGTACACCGGTAAATACCATCGTCCTCATAATGATTGACTAACGCAGTCCATGCAGTGTGGCCGCAAGTCTTGTCATCTTCGCTAACATTCTCGACAATGGAAAGGTCGTCCTCCGGCAGCGCAAGAATCAATGTGGAGTA
The DNA here is from genome assembly GCA_026401115.1 of Tetraselmis chui. Classification (NCBI taxonomy): domain Eukaryota; kingdom Viridiplantae; phylum Chlorophyta; class Chlorodendrophyceae; order Chlorodendrales; family Chlorodendraceae; genus Tetraselmis; species Tetraselmis chui. The sequence continues at coordinate 158,126 of JAPMLY010000769.1, forward strand.
CATGTCGACTTGTTGTTGAGAGGAAGCGGCACCATCCGACGACAAAGCCGGAGCCCACTTTTGCATCAAGCCAAATGCACGGAAACGTTTCTTCCACACGTCAAAATCTCGTCTCTCCCCACTGAACTTGGGTAGTTTCACGGAGTCCATAGCAGGTACGACGGATGCGCTCACAAGAGCACCAGAAAATCAGGAAAAATGCCAACAAGAAAAGCACCAAGTACCGGTGAAGAGGCGGGCAACACGGATCAGAAAAAGATACGACAAAGGGCTGACCGAAGACGCAGTTGTACTCCCGGAGTCTATACAGCCAAGGCAATCAGAAACGAGTCTCTGAAGGTCGGTCAAGTGACGTCGTACAGGAGTGCTAGTACACTTGCGGTAAGATGCCTTTCCAAAAATTCAGCCGGACCACTATAGGCTTTCACGAGAAAAGAAACTGGCGGGTGACAAGCTCCGGAAGCGAATGAAATTCCAGAAAGCGCCAAGCTATAACAAATGAAAGCAAGCCGATCTTCACGTCACACGAGTCGGCGTTCGGGGGTTCAAGCCGGCTCCAAGCGACACAAACAAGTCGTTACAAGCCGGGTATCGAAGTAAAGCTACAAACACAAGCAAGAGCCAGCCACTTTGTGAGCCAGCCGCACCTCACGTATCGTGCGACGCCACAAAGGTCTACCACTCTTCGAGAAGCAAGCTCTAGGTTCCAGTCAAGACAAATGACTCCGACAACTAGCAGCTAGAGGGCCCATAACCTGTCAAAGTTGAGGGGGCGATAAGGAATGTTTACACTCGGTGAGTGACACTGCATGTCATCTCACCCTCAGCAAGTGCCTAGCACTTGCCTATCACAGGACACGCACTCACCTTGTGGTGAGCACACGCCAACATATATTCTGAGCCTTTAGATGATATCTAACGCTCAGCAACTTGCCACCATCAGCAACCTAATCCTCTCTATTGTTGATTGGCTTATCATCTTATTGTGCTGAGTCACAGCCGTACTATCACGATGCTACATAACCAACATTGCTGTGTAGCAACTTGATTATCACACAAAACCATGTCTCGCAACACGGCCAAAGGCGTCGACAAGCCAAGAGGAGAGGTCCCCGCCGGAAGAAAGGCTTCATAAAAAAAACGACGACAACAACGTGTAGGCTTGTGTATGTACCGATGGGAAAGGTAGAAACGCTTGTTACTATATGGTAGCATTACAGTTCTCTCTCAACAGCAACAACAACATCAAAGTCGACAACACCCGCTCAACGAAACGTCGTGTCGAACATAGCAACACTTATGGGTGACACGCCGCTCTGTTCGTCCGGCATGGGCCTTTTTGCAGCATGGGCTAAGCGACCACAAGTGTCGCCCGCCATCAAAGAAACATATTGCGACGATAATTGACATAAACTTCTTAATAGGGCACATTCACTTGTACTATCTTAGGGACATGTGAATAAGGAAAGGTGTAGCCGCACTGTATTGCAATAAGTACGTGATGGAAACGCACGCGTGATGCAATGATGGGCGCTTGTCAACCAATGCATAACAACGATACGTTGTCGACACCCCAATACACGCACTCGTGTTCGCAACGATTGGAACAAGACAAGTAGTGGCTAGTCTACCGGCGGCACTGCAACAATTGCGACAAGACGCGACTCATGGAGACTTCCGCGGCGGTTGATGCGCATCACGCGACGATTGAGTCAACGCTATTACCCACGCTACGTACATCGCATTCTTTATTTTATTGTGTAAACTATTGTATTGTCGTCCATAACATTAAACGTACTTTCGTTCCGTCTGCTTATGTAGAATCCGCGAGGCGTACTCAGACAAGCTAGCATTGCATGTGATGCATGAGTGTTTTTGTCAGAAAATGAGGAGATTGTATTCTTTACAAATCACGGATGGAACTATAAAGAGCTATTGTTTTGGATTGGTACGTGCAGGTCAACGTTGAGTTTCATATTCTATAGCTTTACCCGAGGGCACGTTTTGCCAAATATTTTAGCGTACTTACAATTTGGCCAAAAGACCACCACAGGCCCGGCATGGGGGAAAATTAAAGACCACCACAAGCCTGGCTTGGGGGGAAATTAGCGCTCATTATGGGTTGGGTGGGTGGGTTGCGCGAGCCAAATGGGCGAGCGCAAAGCATAGAGTGCCAGTGCTCGGGGGTTGCACCGGCTTAAGGGGCTGCCGTTAGCTAGTGTTGATGAAGGCATGGCATTGGGCGTTGCGCTAGGCGTTTCCTCAGTCCTCGAGGGTTACCTCGAGGGCTAAGCAAAACGCACCGCTTTTACAATAACGCTTAACCGTACATGTGTGCGTTCTATCACATATGTAAGTAAGTTTTGCAGACCTCTAGATTTAAAACAATCTGACTATTTACCCGAGGGCACGTTTTGCCAATATCTTAAAGAGCCGGAGGCTTGTGCAGCCTAGTCTTAATGAAGCGGTTTGGATGGGACGAGCCAGCCGAAGTACTGCCACGCCGCTGGCGATGGGGTCATAATAGGGTCGATGTATTTTCCTTATGTCACAAAACTGTTCTTGGCCCAGCCACCCATGTATTTGACGACGTGGAGTGGGGTCCCGATGCAGCTAGCAGGGGAGGCCGCACCTTTGCGGAGGCTGTGCGATGTCCATTTGAAACCTTTCGGAGGTGCGGCGCCGATGGCGGTGTAAGCGTCGAGAAGCCAGGCGGAGAGAGTAGCTGTTGCTTGCTAATCGTTGGAGTTCTCGTAAGGTGCGAAGCTCCATAGTGCGGCTGATGGGGGGCTATAGTCTGAGTAATCATCCATAGTGCGGGTGTGAAGCCATGCCGGCGTGGTAGTCGAAAGGCTACGACGCTCCATCATGGTCGTCCGACCCCCTCTCGCGAGCCGTGCCGCCCGGGGAGGAACAGGTCGCGCGCGGCGGGGTAGTGGATGGTCTCGGTGGCCATGCTGTGGAGGTGCAGGAACCACGGTTTGTGGGGCCGGTAGGGTGCGACGACGGTGGCCGCTGCGCCCGACCGGTGTAGTTTTGCGCAGAGGGCGGGTAAAGCGGCCCACGGGGTGTTGCATTAGTTGGCTTCGCGCTGCCACGCGGTGTCCGGAAGGTGTAAACAATTGACGTCCTCGCATTTGGGGCCGCGCCACCTGGCGTTGCAACGGGGAAGCTGCGTGTTTTCCATTGTCGCGAACCGGTCGATAGAGTGGGGTCCCCACGCTGTTTGAAGGTAGTTGAAGATCCGCGGGTTTAGCTGCCAGTCGTCGCGGTCGAGCACCCGGCTGAGGCTATCGGCCCATATGTTCGCGGCGGAGCGAACATATCGGGGTCGGATGCTGATGTCGTTGACGTCCAGTAGGTGCCAGAGTCTTCGTAATTCGGTCATCATGACGGGGGAACGCGTAGTCAACTTGGACAATGTTGCCACGACGGCGGTGTTGTCCTCGTGGAACATGACGTTGCGGCCTCGTAGTTGAGGTACAAAGGACTCGATCGCGAGTCGTACGGCTCGTAGCTCCTTCCAAGTGATGTGTCGGCGTCGGTCGTCGTCGTACCAAAAACCGCGTGCTTGGTAAGCATGGTTGTCGTTCAGCACGGCACCCCATCCGTAGCCACTCGAGTCGGCGTGGAGGTACGCCGGCTCGATGGGTTTGTAAATTGAGCGTCCGTTGTGTTGGTCGGGCATTAAACGCCACCACTCGAGGTCTCGTTTGAGCTGGTGTGTCATCCGGACTCGGCCGCCTCATCCATGTCGTGTACTTAGTACGGAGTGTAGTTCGCAGAGGGAGAAACGTGCCGGCGCGATGGCAAGGTAGAGAAATTGCGCCTTTCTTTCGAATGCCGCAAGCTGTCTAGCGGGCAGCCACCGGGCGGTGGTCGCTGCGCGGCCGAGTAGAGCTGAAGCATGTTTGGAGAGGGCTTGTAGCTTGTCGATTGGGGCTCGAAATTCGTTGTTCAGGAGGTCGATAGTAAGGCCGAGGTGGTCGCCCACCTTTGTGGGCTCCCATATGCCTTTGTTCGGGTTGCGCTGGAGGCCGAGACGGTGTAGGAGGGCTTCGACGCTGTCGCGTAGGAGTAGCGCTGCATCGCGTGAGCGGGCCATGAACAAGAAATCGTCCATGTAGGGTAGTAGGCGAACACCGCGCCAACGGGCGTTGCGTAGGAAGCGTCTTGACGGCTTGTAAGGTGTCGCCGTTTTGGCGGTCAGTGGCGTAGGCGCCCTCCGGAGGTAGTTTGTGAAGGTCTACATGAGTTTGCAGAAATAGTAGGCGGACCCGGACCATCCCATCGGGAGGCACGCCAGGCGCCAGAGCTCGCATGTGTAATTTACCGTGATGAATTCGCGGTCCTCCTCCCGAGTGCCTAGTGTGTAGTAGCCGTCCGTGAGGTCTAGAGAGACGAAGTAGTCGCCTGGGCGGGACAGGTGGCGGAGGTGCTTGAGGGTCTCGCACGACTTGCTGAACTCCGCGCAATAGCTCTTGAGCTCGCGAAGGTCGATTATCAAACGCCACTTGCTCACTCCGGGCTTGGGGACGAGAAATATGCGGGAGATGTAGCGAGTGTTGCATGCGCTTTCCCAAGCTCCGCAGGCTTCGAAACGCGGTGGTTATGTAGCCAGGAAGTCTTGCTGAGGCTGGGTGGCGTCCTTCATGGAAACTCCGTGGTTGACCGGTTTCGGACGTAGGGCGTTTTTGAACTTGACCCGCACGCCATGGCGGATCCAGCTCACGACTTGACCGCTCCCGCCGATATGCTCCCACTCCCGCCATCTTAGCCGCACGCGGTGACGCATGTTGTTGGATGACGGGGAGCAAGAATCAGAGCGGCGGGTCACACCATCATCTTTTCGTGGGTGGCTTGGTCCCGTCGCCAGGCTTGGTTCCGGCCGCCGCCGCCGCCGCTGCCGCTGCTTCTGCTTCTGCAGCTTCTGCTGCTGCGGCCTTGCGCTTGTCGGTGGCCGTCTCCTTGGCCTTGGCGTCCTGTCCGGGTGGCTTGTCCGACGTTGCCTTTGCGAACGCTGCTCTAGCAGCTGTTTTGCTGGCGGCATGCAGGCTGACTTCAAGCTACCTGTTGACGTACGCTTGGCGTAGCTCGTCTAGTGGGCCGGAGACCGCGGTAGGGCGCGGGCGGCAGAAACGCGCGTGGGCGAGTTCGGCGAACACGCGGTCCGAATCCGAGCTCGTTTGTCCGCCCTTGGTGAGGCGGAGGAAGCCCAATTGAGTACGGGCGGCCTCCTCCGTCGCTGCGTGGGTGCGATGACCCGCTTTGATGAGGGCAACGGCCGCAGCCTGATACCGTCGGGGCCGGGGGCTTTGCCTGTGCCTAGCGAGTTGGGTGTTTTATCGAATGTATCGCGGGTGATCATGTCGGCAAGGGTGAGAGAGGGGTCTCCGCGGGGTTCGATGGTATAGTTGTAGGGGTTGTCTGGGTGTTCCCAAGGGGGGACGGGTAGTTCGGGTGGGGTAGCGCGTCTGAGTTCGGTGGCGAAGTGAGAGTGCACAGCTTCTAGGACGGCGGAGGGAGATGTTGCGGAGGTTCTGTCGAGGTTGGTAATGCGGTGGAGAGTCGAGGTTGCGTTGGTCTGGGGGAGGAAGCCGCTTTTAATTTTCAAGCGGCGGTGGGAGGATTTAGGGCAGGCGTCGTAGGCAATATTGGCGCGCGTTTTAATTTTCTTTAGTATATCTGTGGTGGTTGTTCGTAGTAGTAGGTGGCGTATGCGTGCCTGGCATTGTTGTTGGATGTCGGTAGGGGAGAGATAGTCAGTTGTATTTGGGGGAGGGGTAGGGGGCCACCGTTGGTGCTACATCTGCGAAGTTTGCGAATGAGTTTGCGTGGTTTTTTATTTAGCCAGGTGGGGTTAAGGGACGAGGGAGTTGGGCGGGGTTTCTCCGGGGGTAGGAGGGGCCATATGGTGCCTGCGTGGTCCATATGCTGGGAGAGTAGCGTGGTAAATTTCGAGGCGAGGGTGTCGAGGGTATCGGGAGAGGCCGTGGAGGGGGGTGTATTAATAATTTATGCGTGGAGGGAGGCCGTTTGGTTGATAAGGGAGGGTGTGCTATTTTGATATGTTTTTTATGTGTGTTTGTGTGGAAGTATGTGTGTTATGTTTATGTGTTATGTTTATGTGTTATGTTTTATGTTTATGTGTGTTATGTGCGGTTTTAGTGGAAGTATGAAGGTGAGTTTGCGGGTGGTGTGGTGTGTGTGAGGTGGGTTTTGGGCCGAGGGGGGGCGAGCGATTAAAGAGGAGGGGGCATGTATTACTAGGTGGACCGCCGAGTGGTCGGTAAAGTGTGAGGGTGAGGTTAAAACCGAGCATGCAAGTGGGTTGAGGCCGAGGGGGGAGGGAGGAGTGGTGAGCCAGTGGTCAAGGCATCCTCCGCTACGGGGGAAGGTAGGGAGGGGGGGTGGAGTGGGCGGAGGTGGGATTCGAGTAAGGAGGTGAGGGCGGGGTTGCCAGTACCTTGTGTGGTGGTCGTTTGAAAGTCGCCTCCCCATAGGACACGGTGGGCTGGGTAGTCGTCTGTCAGGCGGAGGCCCCATGCCGCGACCTCCGCGTATAGGTGGGTTAGTTGGGTGCTGTGGAGCTGCGGCATGTAGGCTCCGAGGAGGAGGTAAGGGTCGCCTGAGTGAGGGACGAGTTTTAGTCCTGCGATATGTGGGATGAGGTGGGAGGGTGGGGTAAGGACGGTGGCGGAGTGGAACGACTCCCTGCGGACCGCGAAGAGAACGCCTGCGTGCGGTAGTGGCAAAGATGAGTAGCAGGGTCGTGAGCTTTTGAGGAGGTAATGGGGAAGGGCGTGAGTGGAGGGAGTCCACCCAGGTTGCTGAGGAGTGGGTGACGTGGAGGAGTCCGAAGTGAGAGTGTTGCCAGGTGAGGACAATTAGGGAGTGGTTGGATGTGCCAGGGTGAGGGGGTGAGCCTCTGTTAGAGAGGTTAGTCCATTGGCTAGGGTAGAGCTTATGTTGGTGGAAGTTATCAACTTCGTTATTGGTGATTACGGTGTATGAGGCAGAGGCTGTGGAGTGGAGTTTAGATAGGGAGGTAGCAATGGAGTATAAGTTTGAGAGGTCTTGGTAGTGTTCCCAGTGGAAAGAGAGCACCGCGGAGGAGTCTAGGTTTCCAATGGGAGTGGGTAGGCCATATTCGAGATTTAAGTCAAAGAGTTAGTTGTGTAACTTGACGCCACATGTGGTTGAGGTAAAGTGGGCCGGGAGTGAGGGCCGAAGCGAATGCGGAGTAGTTACTATATGCTGTCGGATGTCATGTAGGGAGGTGGGGGGGGGTTTGTGGGGTATAACCTCTGGGCCGTGAGGCCCGTCTTGTGGGGGACTAATGATGATAAGCGGCCTTGCCGGCCGAGGCTTGTGGAGGGCGAGAGTGTGAGGCTCCGGAGGGTCCGTTCGTCGAGGTCTTGCGCATTTCGGCGGGTAGAAGCTCCTTGGAGCGGGTGGTCGTTCGGAACTTATGAGGGGGTGGTAAGTGTAGGGATGGCGGAGAGGGTATGAGAGGGTGGGGGAGGGGGAATAGAAAAAATGTAAGCAGGGTGTGGTAGGTATTCGGAGCAGGGCGATAGTGGGGAGCTGCGGTGACAGAGGGGGCTGTCGATATCGTATCAAATGTGCGTCGGGGCTTCCGAGAGAAGCCTCGGAGCAGGCCTAAAGGAAGTGGGGACTGTAGGGGCGAGGGAGTACGTGTATCGCTGAGGATGTTGCGGGTACGTGACTGCCAAACTGTTTCTGTAAGGGAGGGGCGATATTTCCGGGGCAGGGGGATGCGCGGGGGGGCGGGTGATCGGTTAATTATTCGGGTAGAATAGGTCGGGGGGGCTAAACTCAGCAGGGGGAGAACTGTCATTATCGCAGCGACGGACGAGTAGAGCAGAGCATGGGGCGTGTAAAAGGGGGGAGGGAGAACGAGTGCACTAGGGTCTACATTGCGGTAATCGCAGGTAAGCGCGAGTGTCTGTTGAGTTAGGTGTGCTATCATCGTAAAAATAATACAGGAAAGAAAGGTGAAAAATAAATTGAAACGGCGGAGAGGCACAACGACTGGAGCGAGCGAGGGATAGAGCGAG